>KB697682.1:0-55399 GCA_000349165.1 Anopheles christyi
GGACCGGCCCCGAACGGCAGATGCAAAGAACTACGCCACGCCACAGTAATATATTTATTTATCCAAACACATACACACACACACACACACACACACACACACACACACACACAAATGGAATGACCTCAATTGCTTGGAAAATAGAAACTTAAACCAAGGCAATGGGTGACAGAGAAAGCTGGTGCGCCCGAGGTTACAAAAACGATTAATCGGCACGCTTTTCCTCTTGTGGTCGCCCATATGCTTTGGCATAAAAGCGTAACATCAGCTCCCGAAGTGAGTGCATACACGTATCACATACATGACAGAAAGTGAGAGGAAAAACACGTTGAGATTATTATTTTTATATTAACTTCACTTTTATTAGAATTTTTTCATCCAAAACAAAATAAACTAGTAAAATAATACTTTTACAGTAGAGAGTTCCGAGCTTCACAATGTTTTACTTCACGTTTTTTGCTTTACTGCACAACCACACACCCACACACCTACACTGTGCCATTGCATGGCTTTTATTTCCTCTTACCACGCTACTGGGTGTGTCAGTGTGAATGTGTGCTTGTTCGTTTTGGTTTTATTTGCTAGCAATTGCGGTTGCGCCTGTGATTACCGTACTTTTGGGAGTTGTTTTAGATTTTTTTTTTATTTTACTTTGTATGACAAATCCTACCATTGTTCTGTAAGTTTTTGTGTTTTTTTCTCTTTCCTTATTAATTTGCCTTTCCTCTCTTGAGTCAACAATTGCGATCCCGTGTACATGTGTTTACCTGTTTTGGTTTCTGTGTCGTTTGAGTATGTGTTTTGTGTGTGTGTGTGAGTAGTGGATAGTATTGAAAAATTTAGTTTGCTTATGCGGCATTGTATGTTAAATTTCTGTTTTAAACACGGCTAGACCGGGAAAGTGTTACTGCTGGTTGTAACTGTTCGCCCACTTTATCATTCAAATTATTTTTCTTAGTGTTGCAGAGTTGCCCACTCACATTGCTAATTCTTTAGTTGTAGTGTATTAAGAATTTATGTTTTTTGTTTTGTTTTCCTTTCCATTTTTGTTTATTTGCAAGAAATTATTGTTATGTTTTTTATTGTTTGAGAGTTTTCGTTTATTCAGTGTGTCTGGTGTATATGAACGTCAGTGTGTTTGTGGGTGTTTTATTACTCTTTCCCTTTTTTGTGTCACCATTTCTTCGAAGCCGTTTTCGACTTTGGATAATAAATTTTAAAACTTCTTTTAATAGTTGTATACACGGTTGGAGGATGGGAGGGAAGGAGGTGGAGATGGATGATTTTTCAATTTTTCCTCGTGAGAAAAATTCACAACTGCCATATTGCCATCACCTCGGGAGAAATTGAATGATTGAACGGCAAACGAACGAATTGTTTCTCGAAAATGGATTCGTTAAGAATTGCGTTACATTTTAAATCTCACTACAATCGGTACGGTTTGTATTTTTATGTGTGTGTGTGTGTTTGTTTTTACATCAAACTTTTATTTTCCTGTTTATATCCTTTCTGTATTAAATGGGAGGGGAGTTTTGTTTTCCCAGGCCCTTTTTTATTCCTTTTTCTATTTTTGCCTAGCTTTTCTTTTCCTACGCGTTTTGAAACGCTAGAAAGGTTAGAAAACTATGTTCCAATATAATTGTGTTTTGATTTCTTAAACATGTTGCGAGTGTAGTGATGGTGTGCTTCTCTTTTCATAAATATAGAGGTTTTGCTTTTTTTTTTTCGTTACATGTTACATGAGTTTGTGTTTTACCGCTGTATTATAATTGCTTTTCTCGTATGTGTCTATGTATTGGGGTACTGGACTCTAGTATAGAGCTGTTTTATTAGCTGATTGTGCACAATTGCCGCTCCCGTTGATTTTCCCCAATTCAAGTTTCTACAGGAGCATAACTGTTCTTTGCTGCGAATTACTTTCGTCCTGTTCGTGATAGGTTTTCTGTATTAAGGTGCCTCGAGTGTGTGTGTTTTGCCAAAGTTGACTAAATACCAAAGTTTCAATGGGTAGGTGTTTGTGTTTCCTCTAAAACATGCAAATGACGCAAGCGTGATTGGTTCAAATTTATGTCTCTGGGTTTGACTATAAAGTTATTACATTGGTTGGTTGCGTGATACAAATTTTGAATATTTTTTCCACACTTGTTAAAGGTATGAGTTTTTGCTTGGTTTCTGCTTTCGGGTTTAAAGATTGCTTGGAAATATTTAATTACACACAACGACACAATATTGGAGAGAAGCTCCTCGGCAACATGCAGCAGCTTCAGCTCACGCCCGAATGTATGCAGACCGGCAATCCACTCCAAGTGTAAAGCGTAGTGATGGATAATATTTTAAAACCAGATTTCCATATTTATCGCTTCTCATATTCTCTGTTTGCGTGGTTTAGTTTGTGTGTGTTTGAGAGTTGTTTAAAAGTGTAAGTTTGTTGAACAAAGTGAGACCGCTCTTTGATTGGAAAAAGAGAAGGATGATTGCCGACAAAGTAAGTGTAGATGGTGTTACCATGTATTGTTATGTTTTTCTTCCGATGTGATTCATTTTCCTGGCGATCTTCGTTGCACTTTACCCATCAGGCCAAGGCGAACTGTTGTTTGTGCGCGCGGTATGTTGATTATGCGAATAATTGCCCAATGCCTGATGAAGCTGAACTATGTTTTGGAGAGACGTAACATTTTCAACTCGATGGTAAATAAAAACGCTTTACAAAACGAAAGCTTCCACTTTAAATCTCATCTCAACGGGTACAGGTAAAACATATTTAACAATGGAAATGGAATAATGATGGTATAAACTTAATACGCTACATAATTACAAAACGATTTCCTAACCTCAAGTACACACAGTTAACAAATGTTTTCTACTTGTTGGGTAGTTTTTTGTTGTTGTTTTTACTCGGAAACTTTCCGTAAATGTGAAAACCATTTTCGTATTATTATTCGTGTAGTTTTTTTTTCTTCAATGGTTTCACCGATAAGTGAATGTATTTCAACAAACTACCTCTCCTATTTCCATTGCTCGTGTATTCATCTCTTCTGTTTCTACTGTTTTGTATTCCTTCTATGAGCTGCCCAACGTGCAACTATAGCTTTTACGTATGAGCCCCATTACTGTCGCGTTTTCTCTCGCTTTTCTACCCCTACAACCACTTTTGCCATGTTTGGAAATGCCCGGTTGTTCAAAAACCCCTAGTAGAACGACCTTCCCGCGGGACTCTATTATCCCGGGTTGTTCATGTTCCATTTTAGCAGAACATTTCTCAAATTGCTAGAAAACGAAAAACGAAAATTCTACACGAAAACACATCGTTACCGTTTTTTTTTATCTTTCTCTACACCCAATTCAAAACGTAATAAGTTTTCACCTATGTGTTTGTGTTTTGCTTCGTTTGTTAGTTTTTTCACCGCTTACCTCGCTACTGTCGTTTGGGTTTCATTCATTCTGGGTTTCTTGCTGTTTTGTCTTTACATTCTTTGAATTGCAATACTCTTGATTTTAAGTGTTTTCTTGGTTTTCATTTCGTTCATTATTATTATTTAGCGTTATTATAATAATTATTATGAATTATGTTAACATTTGTTTTTCCTTTTTTTCATTTTCAGTTTATTTTGGTTAAGATTAAATCTAACTAATATTTCCACCGTCTGGGATTTGTTGTTTGCTTGTTATCTTCCCCGCGCTTCATTTTTGTTCATTCGTCACTCCAGTAATCGTTTGAATTTATTTCTTTTGTTAGATTTTGTTTGTTTTGTTGCTTGTGTTTTACGGGTTTTTTGTAACATGGGTTGGTTTGCTTTCGCTTCTTTTCCTTTGTTTTTGCTAATTTGTTTACTCTTCTTGTTTTTGTTAGTACTTTTAAAAAGAGTTCTAGTTTGTTTCGTGTATTTTGTAATTATTATCTTTATAATTATACGCCTTTGCAGTATTTTTTTTTGTTTGCGTTATTTGTGGTTTGTTTGTGTGAATGTTTCCGTTTTCTATCACTTCGTTTGAATTTTTTTTGGTTTTGTTTTATTTTTTATTTTTCCTCCTTCTTTTCGTGTACTAGAGAACCGACCTGTCGGGTAGAAACGCGTGTGACAACATATCAACAACAAATAGGGAGTGTTTACTTCGTTTCAAGATAAATAAAGGATATTAATTACACATAAAAAATTGTTCCGGAACAGAAAAATATATTTCCCTGCAAACCCAACTTGACTATGTGATGTATAACCAATTTTAAAACATAACACTTATCTCGAGAGCAAAGATTAAACAAGCAATTCACTAGAACATGGATATTTTTAACTACAAAAAATGCTCTTTGGAATAACGTAACATACGATAGACGCTTGAAGAAACAAAAGAAAAAGCTAAAATTTGTACATTTGCCCCGCCATATTAACGTTAACAGATTCCACCAACCTTTGCCAATTTGATTTGATTCGATACTAAAACACTAAGAGCCATCTTTTGGTATACCATATACCCTTCGGTCGGTGTCCAACTAGCTGTAGCGTTTGTTGTTTGTGCCATTGAAACGGTGTAGTTCTTTTTTTTGCGCTATGTTTATCTTCACTTCAGATCCAGCTCACAGTCACATTCGCAATCGCACTCATCCTCCAAACAGGCGGGACATTCTAACTCACTATCTTGTCAGTATAGCCACGACACTGGGACCCACTGGGCGGTCGAATGCACCTTGTCAATAGCGTTCTCCAGCGTCGCTATCGTCTCACCGATGTCGTTGTTGACGATGGTCAGATCGAAGAAGTGACCGTACGCCTGGCGCAGCATGTCGGACTCTTTGGCGAGCCGTTCGAGGCTACCGTCGTACTGTGTGTGCGGCGTCCAAGCGAGTGGTTAAAAAAATGGCAAGGCAATAATTAAAAAAACAAATCCACACAACCCAAAGTTGTTTTTGTTTTTTAATAAAAAAAAACATAAAAAACAACGCATATCGAAATATTTGTACAGCATCTTCAATCCGTAAGGATGCCGAACTCGATGCGATGTGTGTTTTTTAGTCATGAGGAACCGACGGTAAATAAATAAACAAACACATCTAAGATGAGCTGAATGGTAAATGGCAATGTCTACTTACGTCGGCAATGTTTTGCAGCAATGGCGCTGCGATGAACACAACGTACGGCGTAAATTCGGCTGTTCGAAGTATTTTTAAGGCCTGCGGTTCCACGTCCAGTATTGCCATCTTGCCGTCCGCGTGAATGCGTCGTATCGTCTCCAGCTTGGTACCGTACATCGCATCCTCGTGCGTACCGTACTCGAGGTACTCGTTGGCCGAAATGTCCGCCATCATCTCATCGTGTGATATGAAGTAGTAGCTTCGCCCATTCTCCTCATCCGGTCGTGGTTGTCTGGTGGTATCTGTGGAGTGGAGAATATTGGTATGGCAAAACAAAACGAACGTTAGTTCCTTGTAAGTGAAGTGAATGTTCCCTTGTAGCGTTGAGCAAAGGAATAGATCGTCCAACTTACGTGGTATTGGATAAGCGTATTTATCCGGATATTTTGCGATGAGCGTATTTTTGATATGACGTCGTCCTACGCCGTGCGCTCCTAGTAACACCAAAGTGCGTCTCTGGAACGCTGGATCACCGACTGTGAACCGAAATACGACACAAGGCACAAGCGTGTTAGACACAAACCATTTGGTAACGAAGTGTTGCTGCATTGTGCTGGCAGAAAGACTGACAATGTTACTTACTTGGTACTTTGACCACCTCCTCGTACGTTACCAGATCCAGCTGATCGAAGACCGCATTGTGTTTCGCCAAATATTTATCCCGACACTGTTTCTTTTTACGACTAAATATTGAGCAATTAACTACTTTGATACATACACACGGGACGATGTACCGGATGGATGAAGATTGAAAGGCAAGAAGAAATCACATTGATTTGATTAGATATTTTATGTATCTTTCTTGCTTGATTGAAGCGCAAAAAATCTGGCGAATTTAGAGAAGTGCCAAAAATGGGATACTTTTTTCCTTCTTTTTCCCAGGTATTGTGTATTAAAGATGAATTGAAGAAACACTTGAGTGGGTGTCTAAAACGCTTTGTGTCAAGCTGTGCTTTAAAGTGAAAGTGTGTGTGAGTACAAAATCTACAAGCAAAATCGCTTTAACGTGGTTGACTACTAAGTGCTATAAACAAATGTACAACAAAAAGAGCTGAAATAGGAGATGAAATTAAATATTGTTTTGCCAAAAATGCCAAATGAACAAAACTCACCTGGCAAAGCATTAAGTTGAAAGAATTTTGTTTTTAAATAATTTAAACTATTTCTAGAAAACCAAACGGGTGATGGAAAATGGAAAAGTCCTTAGCTGCTAAAAGCATTTGTTAAACAGTTGAACGGCTCTAATGAAGCAAGAAATTCGTGAGTGAAAATTGTGATTCAAAAACCTTTGCTACACGTCTTGGCAAAACCATCATCTCTTTCTCTACCACGGCGAAAAACCCAGCCTATAGTTTGGATGCAACAACAAGCATCCTACTCTCAAATATCTATTCTGAACGATGGCCCATCGAAGAACGTGGGACGTGCTGGAAATGAAACTGAAACCTACGCTGTAGTTTTTCTCCGAACGGACTATTCGATCGATGAAGCACACAGTCCGTGCTCTATTGTCACGTTCGACAAGAATAAAATGGCATGCCCAAGACGACAGAGCTCTCCTCTATTCTGCTTAAGTGCTACAGCTTTGAATAATGATTATTAGGCTCTTTTCTTCTTTCCAACGATCTTCAGCTACTGCTTGAACGGTACTCTCACAAAAGCACAATAAATATGTGCGTGGAAGTGCAATCAACAATCGTACGTTATAGAAAAGCTGGATAAAGAATAGAAGGAAAACTTTCCAATCTTGGTGTAATAGTCGTTTATCATTGAGTGGTAGAAATAAATGACGATCCGTCCTAAGCATGAAAAGCAACTATTATTAAGCTGTAATAGTTGTAACGTTGAGCATATAACGCTATTGTAATTCATTTGGATTTGATCTTCTAGAACGAAGAGTTTTGAATTCGCCTTACGAAAAGGTAAAAAAGGGTTGAATGAACTTTTTTTTGTTTTAAAGTTCATATTTAACGTGTTAATTATTTTTTTAATAGCAATTCACTAAATGTAAAAGTTTATTTTAATCAGTTTAATATCAGTATTTAGTTTCTGATAAATTTGTTTTCTATCAGTTTCTTAATAATTGTAGAAAAACGTGGCTTGAAGGAGGATTGATCGTTTAAAAGATGCAAACACGACACGCATAGTAAGACGATAATATTTGTTTAACTGACCAAGTACACTATATAAAAAAGACTGCAATCTAATTCATAGTAAATGGAACATACATAAATCAAAATGAATGGAAAATGGATAATACTTTGATACACATTAAACACACTTTTCAAAATAGCAATGACTCGTGCCTTCAAAATGCAAAATACACCAAAAATAGAAACTACATGTATATCTTACAAGCAAAAATGATTCCAAGGCAAACATATTCACAATAAAAGAACTTGAAACGAAAAAAACAACCAACTAATATACGAATCAAAACAGTGAAATAAATAACTTGTCGATTTCACCAAATAATCGGTGTTGAATCGTAAATGCAATGCTTTTGTTTTTGAGTTAATTAATTGCCAAACAGTATCCGCACGACGCTCCTGTACCTGTGGGTCCTTCACATCCTTCGGCCTGTGCTGAACAACCGGGCCCTGCCTCTCCTGTCGATGCACCACCGATGCACCGAGACGCAGGCGAAGAAAAATAATTTTTGGAAATAATGGTTTAAGTAAATTGTTTTGTAACAGTCTAGCTTACAAATCGTGGTGAATCGTTAGCAAAATATACAGCTCATTCTACTGTATATGCATTTAAATTTGCACCGTACCGAAACGAACGAACATCAAAGTGTGGTATAAGCTTAGATACAGGAAAACACACAAGTTAAGTGGACAGAGTCAGGAACATAGACGAGATATTGTAACTGGTTAAGGAACGAAGAGTTTTTAACAGCTTATAGTTGAAGTTAAAAGGCAAAATAGTTATAGTTAGCAGAGAGTAACGAATTTATAGTAAAATGGTAATGCATTTGCCTACACAATTTAAACAATTCACGGTACAAACAGATACAAACAAAAGAGAATAATAGTAGTGACTCGAAAAGAGACGTGGAAAGGTAATATTTAGTCGATCAGCAATTACAGTACTGGTGGCTTGCTTATCGGGTTAGTAGTTCTCAATTTCACTAGAAGAATTAATAACATAAAATGGGAAAATGAAGCATGAATCTGAATACCATTCTCATATCAATCGGAAATAGTAAAACAAAACAGAAGCGTACGGTTAACAGGAAATAAGGAAAGAGTTACATCCACATAAACACCAACACACACATACAGACAGAGAGGAAAAACGAAAATAGAACAGTAACAATTGCAACGAACACAGATCGCCATTAAAAAGTTTGAATCGGACATGGAATGACTAATTGGTGAGAGGATTTGTGTTAGTTTGTTGATGGTTGTGAGCTTTGTGAGGACTCTAGTAACAATCTGGTTGTAAAACTGTGACACATGGGTTTTTGTGTGTTCAGAGGTATGTGAAACAAAGTGGTATGCTGTCAAGTATTTTTACAAATATTTTCACAAAGTTCTATTTTGTTTGGTTTGTATCATACTACTGTCATTAACTGTTGGTGCTATAATTTGCTAACTGCCAATGCGATAACATTTAATTTTAATCATATTTTCCAGCAATTGGGATTACTCCTGCGGCTGTTTAATCGGTGAAGTCGCTGAGTAAGCAAATTATAACTCCCATTTCGAAACTGCCTAACGATATCCATAGGTAAATCAGCTCAGGGGCTTACCTTGTTCTTTGTGGGATTTGTCCGCCGATTGGCAGGCGATGCGCCATTCCTGAAGCTCTGGTGAGGGTATCAATCCGGCTGAACCACCAGCCGCATCATGCCTGGCCTGCCACCAATGATGATCGTCTTTGCTAATAATCTGCAGTGTGTGTGTGTGTGTGTGTGGGTGTGTGTGGGGGTATGAAAGACATAGAGAGGGATAGAGAGTGAGTGAGAGAAAATTAGTGAAAGAGGCGAACAATGAGTTTAAGAATGCATCGTCCAGGGTCCCAGCAAAGTACTGACCTGTAGAATGTCACCAACACGGAAAGCTATCCCTGCCTGCGCACAAGGTATCAGCTCATCGTCCAGCGGGTCATAGTCGAACTGAGCTCGTACGAAAATCTGATCAACCAGAAATGGGCAGAGAGAGGAAAGTTTTATTGTAATGATTCGTGCCTTGATTACGGAACGGGTGTGTGATTTCGAGCACAACACAAATGATTATTCATGAGCGAAACGGAGCACAAGGAGAAAGAGAGTTAAATTAAACACACAAAATTAAAAACCGTCAGACAATACACATTTCTTATTGAAAAAAAGGTTCAGGGGTGAACCAGTTAATCACAAATACACAAACAAGAGACACGTTAAAATAAAATGAAGAAAATCAACAGAATACGAATGAAGAAATATCACCCACAAACATTGAACACGAAATGCTGTATTGGTTGCAAATGGGAGATGACGCTGGGAAGTGCCGTACCGACAAAAATACTTACTAAAACCGGAGCTGGTCTTATCCTGAATAGCTGCTCGTGTATGTATATGCGTGCAATTGTACGGATAAAGAAGAAAATACGATATGCAAACAATCAAATTCATGTACGTAAGAGAGGCTGGTAAATTGGATTTCAAAAGTGGAACATATGTTTTTTTTGTGCTGCTTCAAACAATTCGTAGAGTTGTGTCTTTTTACTCTTCCACAGTCCATGGGAAAGGACTGATGCTTTCAGGGAAGTAAATAGAGCTTTTTGTGAAGGTGTCGGAATGTAATTCGAACCATTTACAGCGCCGTGACGTGAGGGGCGGATCTAATTGGATCAGAAAATCTTACGGCGCTTTTTTATTAGGCAACACTTTTGCCATATGAACCGTCGTCTTGAACTACTGGCTTTAAACATATGACATACGGCTACTCACCTCAACCGGCGGTGGGGCACTTCTATATGAAGGAACTATTTTAAAAGTAACAGAACCGCGCGCGTCCCGCAGCAATCGCTGTAATTGACTGACTGTTTGATGCTGCACCGGCTGGCCGTTGATTTCCCGTATCTCGTCACCGACGTGCAGCGTGGCCTGCCGGTGAATCATGCCACCGTGCATGATCCGGGCCACGATGCACCGGCCGTCCTCGGTCATCTTCAGCGTGATACCCTGATGTAAGGGAGGAATGAGGGAGTGAGTTGGGCTTAAATTAAATACGATCGATCGTGGGCGGGGAAGAGATGCGACATCGCTTGCAAACATTCGCTTACCATTGGTTCGTCGGTGTTCTTCTGAAACTGCACCAGACGGACGCGCGTGACATGCTGTAGCTCTGCGGCATCACCGTTGTCGAGTTCATCGTTTCCGCCGTTCAAGTAGGGCGCGATCGGTGGTGGCGTTACACGAAGCGCTTCTTCGCCGTATACTTCCCTAGCTACCACGTCATGCGTGTGTAATAGAGCCTGGTGAGAGAGAGAGGAGGAAAGAAAGCGGGAGAGAAAAATAACTATCAGTACACTGGGGAATGTAATGTGTCTATTGGGATGCTGCTGGAATGGAGGGAATGATGTTACATTATTTGGAATAATGCACTAATGGAGCAGAGATAGCTTCATTGAACGCATTCGGAAGACATAGTTCGTAACACCCGTAGCTTAATACACGGAACCAATCACAAAGGTCAGCAGAACTACGGATCAAATACTATTGTTGCTCTTGATTATTCGTGAGTTGAGGTAAAATATATTGTTTTATGTATTACATCTTTGAATGTGAATAATTAAATAAATATAAAGCTTTTATAATACATCAAATGTTAGGTACCGAATTATAGTTTTTTTTAATAGTTCCGGTTACTGATTGAAAATTTGTTAAATTTTACTGCGATTTTAGAATGATCAAACATTTCTCAGTTCAACAAAGCTAATTCAGTTAGTAACTGGACTGACCAACCCTCTAACAACATAACGTGTATACTTCAGTGTTCACTTTTGCTGACATTGATTATATTTCGCGGTGAAATTGAAACGCTGATTGACACAAACATAATGCTATAACTTGACTCAGAAGTCGGCGGGACAACTGTGTTACACTGTACCAGTCAATAACACTAGGGTATGTCTGTGTCGTTTACATAATTGCATCGACTTCACCTACCAAACCAACTTGCGGTAGCACTTTTACCACTTGTTCACAAGAACTTGCCTGTTTTGTGCTGAGGCAAGCATCGAGACACAGAAGCGAATAATAAAATTCAGCAAACAATTCTCTGCAGTGTGCATGGGCGGATGCATTGAGCAATTCTGATAACCCTAGAATTTGTACGCCAATGCAGTAGCAAACATTCTACAGCGGTGTCGGTGATGGAAACTGGAAACATTGCACCACACAACAAAACGCAAATATCATCGATAAGGAAATGGTCGACTCCAAATTGGAGCAATGATGTGAAAAGAGAAATAAGGAGGAAAGCTTCTTGGTGGGGAACCAGCAGTAAAACTCTATTCACTCGAACGATCTGATGCTGCCATCTTTAACTGATAGGGAGAGTACATTGTGTTGCAAATTTTGAGACTTTGTAAAATAGAATTAAAAAAAAAAGGTTAGACATCCAAATACTACAGCTTGACTTGAGATTGAATCGGAATTCGACGTTGTAAAATCGTTGCTCGGATACAAACTTCGCCTGGCTGACTAATCTTGATTTTCAATGGTTTCATGGACCGTTCATGTTTGAAGCTCCGATCACTAAAGCGACAAGCGCACAAAGCCAATTATACGCCTTCGAAAGCATTGAGGTCAGGATATTCGATTGATTGAATAACGGGCTCTAGATTGGGGTATGGTGCAGGATGCAAAAGCGTTGAAAACGTTCCTTGGAACTGGAGCGTAATCTCAATACATGCAAACGATTGTGATAAAAAAATGTTTCCATGCGATTATTCATAATTTTCTTCAGGAAACCACTATTCCTGGAAGAGAAGAAGTCAGTATCGAAATTTCATACAAAGAAGGGATGCATGATAGTAGCTTTTAAAAGTAAAAAAATTGAGTCTTTACAGGACTAGTGATTATTAACTCTATGCCTTCATGACTTTCATACGTTAGTGTACCGCTTATTGTAGCACTTTACACTCCATTGGTCGTGTCTGCTACTTCTGTTTCAATGCAAACATCGTTCGCTTTTCTCATGATGTCGGCTTTTGTCGTAAGTAGCCGACAATTGCACTCATGCTGCAATTTGCCTACCCATCCAGAGCCCAGCAAGTGTCAGTGGGATGTAAAAATTTGCATTTCAATGGATCTGACACCCTTTCCAACTATGCTTTCTTACCACGTTAACTCGGCTTCACAGTTACTGCTTGCATCAGCTAGGATACATTATATCGTCAGCATAAATCTTGACATAAGACTGTAGGCTCGTAAGAAGGATCGTGCCGCTTTGAAATACCACAATCAATCGATACTTTAAGTAGGGGTACATGTTTGCCGTTCCTGTCTGGGAAACACATTTAACAGTTTGTGCAAATATGCTTACAGGACATGTATGGTTTTCGATCGTACCGATTGGCTGCGACTGTCTGTGTCAGTGAATAGTTTCAGATCATGTGACCCAATGCTACCCGATGAAAATTCAACAGAAAATGGATATAATGTAAACGGCAACTTGAATTTTACATCACTGCGTGTATGTGTATGGGAAACTAACTTGAAGGTAATTTTGCATGCTAGCGTAAACCTAATGCAAGGCAAGTTCTAGAGCTTTAACGCATAAGAGACGACACTCCATACCATCTGTTTAACGTATCGCATTGAAATGATTTATACTGACCCATACTTACAACACTGCACTGGCAGGACCGGTACAGTGGAAGAAGCGTATTGTCGCACCACCATAAATTTTCAGCAAATGCCAGTAGAGTTTATGCAAGTGGAACGATTTGCTTTCATTTTTTTTGGCGGTAAAAATATAGCTCACCCAAGCTGTTGCTATTGTTAACCACATGCGCTTGAAGTGTAACTTCCGCTGGTGGATAAATTTTGTTGCTTTTTTTCAATTCTCCATTTTTTATCCACCCTCCCTCGCTGCTTTACGCTTTGAAACGCATTTCTGTGATCCAACCTTTGACTGCAAAACGAAAAAGACTTCCACACTCAAAAAGTTGCGTGGTAAGGAAAAGGAAAGGGAGGAAAAAAAATGACAGCTTGAAAATTTAATGCCACCCCCTTAAACAATGGTTGATTGAAAAAGTTTGTTTTATTTTTTAGTTTTGCAACACCATTTTGTAACAAGCATTTGCTTGTTTTAGTGCTGTTTTTTTGAAAGTTGAACACATATTTTGTTTTTACTTGACTGAAAACAGAATTGTTGTTGGCAACATTCAACAACACAATGATCACCATGCGTCTCCACAGTGGGCTAGTGGCGTACCATGCGTCTCCATTTTAATCACAGTAACGGAGTCATGTGCCTACATCGATTTTTTCCTTGGTTTTTTTGTGTTGAAAAGTCATAATATTTACAGAAAAAAGGGACGAGCAAGCAAAAAGCATGATGGGTTTTTGTCAACAGTATTGCATTGTAAAACGAATTCCCATCTACAAGCGATATAGCATAACGTTCATGTTTTATGCAAGACATTGCTCGTTTCACAAAAAGGAACACATTAAAACATGCACAATTTACAAAACACATCTTTCAATTGTAAAATGTATCTCATATACTGAAACCATAACGATGAATGAAAGCTCTTTGCCATGCAGTGTGTTTGTTCGAAAATATAATCAGCAATAAATATCGTTCATCGTTATAGACCGTATAGCGCATATAGAAGGGAAGGGAGTAAAGCACTCTATAGGCCAATGAAAATGCAACCATGCTTATAATACTGATTTGCATTTCACTGGGCAAAACAAAAAGAATGGTGAGTAAAAATACAATTTTAAATTCTCTTTGCCCTATTCTTTATTCGTATTTGTATTTCCACTTTTATATGTGGTAACTCCTCGCCAGAATGGCTGATAGGAATAAAAAAATCTAACAGAGCAAAACGAAACACAAAAGACACAAAAAAACAACCAGTAAAAAAGCCCATAAAACTGCAGCCTTTGAGATTTCAACCACTTTTTTCCTAAAGCAAAACATTGGAATGAAAACTGAGCACGACGCGTAAATGATTATAAACTGCCGGGTTGTGAAAGAGTTATTGCGCTCATTATCATTATGAAAGATAATGCGGTTGGTTGGGTAAAGCACGGCAGACAGAAGCACAACATCATCTCTTCCATGCAGACATCATCCTCCAGTCCGTACGTTTATCAAACACGAATGGCACGAAAGGATTTTGGCGCTATGCCGATTGTAATAGAAAGATGCTTAATATTTTCACACACGCTTAAAACGTGCATACGAATCCATTAGCAACATTTTAGTCCACTTCTCTACACGCAGAACCATTTGTGGTGCTTGCGTGCATCCACTTTAGCGCGACGCTGAGTTTTGAAAGTTTGCGTTATTATTGTTTTCACAGCAGCTTTGGCGGATGAGTCAGGCGCACAAGCTCACATACAAACAAACACACTATTTAGTCGGTGAATGTTTATTTGGACCTTTTGCTATAGCAGCGCAGTCACACTTTTCCGAGAGGAAAACACGAAAAGCTCATCACCGTAATGATCCATTAAATATCAAACTGGAAGCTGGACTGCCAAAAGCATCAACGCATTGTTTGTGGCAAAATAAATATTAAAAAAGTAATTTCATTGCATGGAGGCATTTTGTGTATAAAATGCAGCTTGAATTTAAACGGGGATGTGAATTGAAGGATGAGGAGAGGTTTGAAAGTTTGATTCTTTTTCAAAAACAATATTTTCGTAAGGTTATAAAAAAACACATCAACAACAACTAGAAAACTTGCCTCAGATATCGATTTAATTGACATAACAATTATTTCTATAGGGGAAAAGCTTACATCTAAAAAGAGCAGTGTTAATTGGTACAGAAAACTTCAACAACGAAGACGAAAATGACAGCCAACGTTTTATATCATCCCACCGCACCACTTTTACGCTTGAGACGAACCCGAGGAGAAGTGCCATGCCACTTGAAGGAGTGGAGGATTGTACTGAAATTCGGCAGCAAGCACACTTCTGCTGGCCGGTTCTCCTGGGCTAGCGTTGTTTTGCACGCTCCCTAAATCCATTTTTGGATGCACTTGAAGTCCCCCCGGGCAAACCGAGGTAAACGATAATGAGTAAAATTAATCAAAGAAACTGCTAACGACTACACGAACGGCTTGAGGCTGTTCCTTTGCTGAACCCGAGACGAGCCATTGTGGCAAGGGGTTGATGTCGCCATTTTGTTTCTCGCTCCTAAAGCATTACAAGCAAAACGCTAAGCAAAGTTTCTAACTGCTTGGTGCCAAAAACAGGTAAACTTGTTCTAGGAACAGCCGTGAAACATTCCCGTTTGTTAGCGGTCGATTAGTGCAACGATCCAGCGGGCACAGTAAATGTTGGAAGATGGTTGTAAATAATAAATGTTCACGAGCAAACCAAGTACAATAAATGGAGTGGTAATGTGGAAAGGCTCTTTGAGCAGAACTAAATGAAAAAAGAAATTTAAAACTAATGGCAGCACAGTGCACCACGAGAAACGTCTTTATTTCATATCTTTACAAGTCAGTAAACTGGCAAAAGCACGAAAGAATAAAACAGTCTCTTCACCCAACCTCATAACTTTTTAATTTTCTTAAAAAAAAGTGCGGCAGTACAATACATTTTCAACTTAAGCTGCATCATTTACCAAACATTTCATCTTCGACACTCAAAAACATGATTTATACATACAAGTCCGCATATGAATGTTTCCTTAAGCCAATGTTGAAATGCAATCTTCTCAAGCAAACATAAATTCCTGTTTAACGTTCTAGAGCAATTCATCCAACAGAAAACATATAACGACCAGCGCAAGGTGTAAGTTAAAGTTACGATAAATTTCTGAATGTATGGCTAACTCCTGTGCCTGGCTACATCCGTACGATGTCCAGAGTTAAGTAAATGGAGAACGTGAATCACACTGGGAGGTGTTTTCTTCTTTATCCCGTTCCACATAACAGATTTATCTTCGTAAATAATATCATACACTCGCAAGATCAAAGCAAAACCAAAACGCAAAAGCCTAGTCGTATTTACACTTGTCATGTTTAATGTTTTATGTTGTCCGTGTGCCATGGTGGATGAAATTGAAATCCGTGGTCGAATGGAGTGGAGTTTCACATCGAACACAAGCAAAACAGTTTTTAATTTATAAAAGTGGCACGATATCGTGACCTGTGCTGTGGCTATTGGGATTTGTATAAGGGTAGATGCAAAAAAGTGCCCATCCTTGTACACAAAAACAAACTTTATCGTTCCTTCTAAGTTACACAAAATTCATGAAAAGCCATGTTTGAATTCAAGCTTAACACAGAATAACTTATAACTTATCTCTCCCTGGAAAACGGTATGACAAGTAATGATTAAACATTTTTAATTACTACATACTCGTTTAGCGTGTCTGATGGTTCTATAACTAGTTCCAACGTATACCTTAAACTGTGAACGTCTGACAATCGTTCCCAGCAGAACAAATAATGCTCTAAAGCTACTGCGAAGCTCAACAATGCTTCGTTCAGATGAAACATTCATTAGTCGTACTAACTCCCACAGCTCTGTTACATTTCTCCCCCTAAAGTGTAATGATATTATGCTTTCGACAGCGGACAGATCAGCTCTACTGAGCCGAAATAGATAGACAGGACTGGACAGCAATGGCAGTGAGCTGTTTGTCCATTCAGTGCAGCGAAACAAAAAGCTTATAAACGAAAGCCTAAATATTATCTGTCAGACCGGCACGATCATTTCCAATAGCAACTAGCTGCCATGTGTCACATACCGATGGGATTACTCTAGCTCTCACGTACGAACATGTCACTTTGTGAAGGATCAATTTAGCAGTACAACAATCGTACAACAGATTGTTCAAGAGAATGTGGTAGATAGAGATGTGAGGAAGTAAAGTGGTTGTCCACTCTTAAAATTGAAGTGTCACATTAAAATAAATCTGATATTTATCGATCCACTGCAAAGTAAGCCAAGCAATGTTATCACAATCGAGAGAAAGTTGATCTCGAATGAAATATTAATTAACGAAGCATATCAGTTTGTATGTGCTATGATGCATTAACCGTCGCGAGAATGCTTGAGTTTTGCATTTATTGATCCGCACATGGAGTGGTATTACGGATGAAGAGTTTGGAGCGGGTGTATAAGCCGGTGTTGATGAAAATTAAATGAACATAAAAACGGTAACTCAAAATAACCAATGCACAATACAGTAAGTGGCGATTTTGCCTGAAGTGAGTGAATGTGAACATTCAAATGTATGGGTGTTACGGATGGGAGTATGTGCTACGGATGAATGTTGCATTGTGCTACACGAATGAAACCAAATGTTGTTAAGTTAAATATTCCGTCAATAAAATTGTTGTGTACTTTTTTAAACATATTTTTAGCTTTTATAAAAAAACTCTAATCGGTATGTGGTTACCACACACCAACAGATGGAAGTAATCATATTCATGGCGGTTTATCGTTTATTTAGGCAAAGGCACGATATCCTACTTTTCACCATGGCGGGTGGTTGATCTTCGAGTTTCAACATACACACAAACACACCATTTTGAGAAGGATTTTCTTAAATGTCCGCAAGCGAAATGTATGCAAACATTTTGCTCTCTCCTGGTGGGATTTTCCACATCGTTCCAAAAGCTTTAAATCTAGTGTTGAAAAAAAAGGTTTCCTCCTTCGTCGTGGAGTACATAGCTTCTGTACCAGCTGCTTGGTTGATTACCACCTTTCCGTGTAAGTATTGCCTATAAAAAGGATCAAGCATACCCAATTTCGGGTAGGCGTGTGGTGGATGTGAGTGGTTCATACATCATTCGTTTATAGTCCCCGTACGCATATAAATAGATATTAGGCTGTTGTAACTGTCGAAACTTTCACCAACTCGAATCAATGAAAAGTTTTCCCACATGTCATCACAAAACTTTTCCCTTCTTTTCGACGAGTCACGATATGTGTCTGTATATCTGTATAAGTGCCACGGAGAAATATGTTTATAGAAAATCCTTCTAAAAGGCTTTTCAACACCTTACTGCATAAAATCATGTCATATTTCCCTGGGCTTCCGGGAGTGAATGAAGGGTTAAGCGCTTTTATTCACACCTTCATTGCTCGTGAACTCAATAACTTTCTTACTCCATCTCTTTACTTTACACTGCGGAAACTGAAACTCACTAACATTTGTTGAAAACATTTTCAATTCCGAGTGATAATTATGATGTTCCTGTAAAGACACGTGAGTACGCTGCAGCTGCTTCAGTTGAAACTTTTTACCGAACGATAAAAAAGACTCATTTCAAAAGAGACGGCAAAACAAAACAAAAAACTGGCCGTCAAGAAAGAAAAGGGGGAAAAAGTGTATTCTCCTTTGAAGATAAGCTATTACTATGATCAAGGTAAAATGAGGAAGCAAAAAAAAAGGTTATTATTTCCTTCTGTCTCAATGGTATGATTCAAACCGTAACCAATGGTCTTTTCGCTTTTCTTTTCTGCTAAAGTGTGCTACATGGGTCTAGCAAGATGGAAATGGGTGAGTGTATCGTGATAATTTGCTCTATGAATATTTATGAGCACCATTTAAGCCTATGCGAGCATATGACAAAGATTAGTAATCGTTGTGTGTTTCCAAGCGGCACTCGTACGCGTTCGAAGGTAATCATTCTTTTAAAATGAAGTAGTTACTGAGACAAGCAAAAGCGAGAAATATCTGCAAAAGAATCCCTCTTGGATGATTTTATCTTGGAAGCAGCTAAACGAAACTATTATTTACTGTACAACACGTTTTGTCATAGTTCCATACTAGCTTGAAAATATGTTTACTCTGTAAACAGTTTGTAGTAAGCATTAGGGATTAGGCAATCAATATTTTCATATCTGCTTAATCTGGTATATTACAACAGCACCACGTATAACATTTCATGGAAGGTTCAGGAATGCAAAACAATTCGATTGTTGTTTCGTTTTTATAGATTTTATGTATGGAGCAACATGAAACAGACATGTACAGAATGTAAAAAAATATAGTACATGGAACATAATTTAATTCTATACTAGGGTTCATTGTGCTCGTTTGTATAAGAGTTTTTAGATGTTGCTATAATTTGAACTATTATCATTATCATGTATTGATATATTCTTCTAGCTGACATGTTTTTAACATATCTTTTTTTGAGCATATCTATTAGTTTTTAAATAATAAAATTTAAAAACTTGCTCTAATACTCTAACGGGATATAAAAAGAGTAGCTTTTTTCTATTTATTTTTTACTTATTTCATGGATGTACATTAGTGCTTATTTACAGATTTTAATATTACATCAGTATCGGAGCTTCCTTAACGCGATATTTAAAGTAGTTTTTGCACTAGGCATTGTTGAAGCTATGTTTGTGTGCAATTGGCTTGGACTATAAAAGGAGTTGCTGTACCGTTAAAAACAAAAAAAAGTGTACAAAAAAAACCACAGAAACGTGCCCGGCGCCAGAAGCTAGGATGTGTTCCAAATCCATCCAATTAAACTGTACCGGCTTTGTCGTCATGGGATTTCCAGTTTTCAACTCAGCCTACGCTACACTAGAAAACTACGATTTTCTACCGATGGTAAAAATAATACAATAGAATGGTACATGGTTATAATAAAAATTCGAGTAGTTCTCAAACAACAAAAGGTTAAATGTGAATGTTATTAACGAAAGTACAGAAATGATTTTCCCCACCGTACAGGACGTTGAAGACTGCTTACTTTGTTAAGTTTGATTGAAAATCCAAATATCATAATTCATAAGTTGTTTCATTTGCCGCCTGCTCGCCTTCACGATGTAATCCGTAAGTGAATCCACGAACACTACCGCATCCAGTATCCACGGGCAGGATGGTAGTACGGGATGGTGGAATTAAAAACTACTATATAAATACACCGGCATACCATATCTGCCACATAGCACGTAAGAAAAAAAAACAATCTCACTCAACTTCCATTCCCACAGCCATTATAAACACTCATACTATCGTTATATACAGATGACAAAAATACTTTTCATCGCTCATTTCTCCTACGAACACACATTTCGCTGTGGTGAATTAGGCTAATTATGTTGCTCAATGCATCACACACAAACACACCCAGCGCGGAAACATTAGCTAGGAGCAGTGACCACAATTTCAATCACTATACCACTAATGGGTGAAAAAGAAAAGCAGCCCGTCAACAGATCAGCAAAACAAAAAAAGTTCGATGTTATGCGTAGCCGTGTACTACCTCGCGGAACCAAGCAGCAGAGTATCGAGTTTCGTGTACGAGCACTATCGCGCAACTGAACGGTGTTTGATAAGAAACGTTCTAGCTGAGTGTTTCTTTGAGCTGCGCTTGAGCTTTCTAGAAGAATGAGTGCTCATGCTCGCGCTCCCAAAGGCTCTCATGGTGAGATGAGTGAACATGAAGCTTTTCCGTTCGGTTCAGGATGCCTTTTTTCTCTTAACAAGGACGAACGATTATGTTCACTGTAAGCTGTCGTCTAAAGCTTGACACGTTTATGGCAAAGCTTCGAGTATAATATGAAATATTTTGGGATATTGATGTTTTTTTCCTAAAAGGAAAGTGCTATAAAAGTGTAATACCATTTATGGCAAACGTGTTAGACAGAAAAAGCTTTGGCTTCGGTGAACATTGGAGCGCATAATGTAAGCTTTGCGTAGTTTATACAATCAATGTTTGAATTCTAGCGTTACGTCACGTCTTGCTAAACTGTTATACATAAAAATATAACAGACAAATATATAACGCTGTTGACAATCATTATAGTACCGATTCGTTACAAAGATGCTATAATATTCCAACATTTCATCTTTGTACAACAAAATATAAAAATATAAATTCCATTTAATGTACTTGGATTAAATCACTACTCCGTGAACGGGGGTGCTATTTTGGCTGATTGCTTGCAGTAAAATTTAGATCCATAAAATCGTAGATTTTACAGCCTCACAAATTACCAAACAATCCCATTTCTCGGGGAAGCATTAAGCAAGACAAATTTGTAACACAAGCCAAACGTGTAATTTTTGCTCTTGCATTCCTTTCTTTCCTTCCCTCTATAGCGGTATTTCGTCTTCCGAATGAACGAACATGCGCTTGCTTATGGAAGGCGTTTCAATGAAATAACCATGCCTTAGCAATTCGGACCTGACTTTACGATGGCAGCAAACGGTGTGTGTAAGTGCAGTAAAGTGCACAATGCCACCAAACACAACGCTCAGTGATTTGATGGCATACTCACAAAGTCATAAGGCATGGCAGCCCTATTCTGCTGCCCGATTTGCCAGAGATTACACACTGAATAAGAGCGCCAGATACAGGGATGCTTTGAGTTCTAGCAGACCTTGCGAAGGCGAACACGATGATGGGAGGCTTATTATTGTATTTACGGAGGTTGTAAACATGAAAGATGTTTTAAAATTAAACAGCAAACAAAAAAATAACTGAAAACAGTTAGCGTCAATGCGATACCTGTGGAGCTGAACAAACACGGGTTTGAACCAGTAGAAGAGCACAGATATCGATCGTAAAATGAACTGCTGAATTGCAAGCAAGCGCACAGTAGATTAAAAAATTAACTTTATGCCATTTCGATGATTGCTGGTGGGCTTTAAAACGATGGACTGATGGCTGAGGTACGATGTTTTCTTTTCCACCGAACGATGATAGAAACATTGTCAAAGACACAGTCTTACAGTTAACATTTGAATCGAATGCCAAATATTAGACTGCATGACCGCGTCCTTGCCACTGCTATTCGATTATATTTGAAATGAAATACTCAACTGTTAGTCTTTGATGAAGAATTATAATACTTATTATCGAATTTTAAAAATGTATTTACTTCATAATATTGAAGATTTAAATTGTAGTACATCTACGTTGTTCTAGTAAACACGACGAAACTGTCTGTTCTTTTGTATTGAATAAATAGTCGATATATCAACATATCAGCAGCCAATGCTCGACTTTATCGCTAACCTTTGCTATGGTGTTTCGTCAAACCGGATACTCAAATTAGCTGCGTGCTCCGTCGTATTATCTAGAACAGTAGATCGTAACAGGAAATGCGTAACCGACCAAGCTATAAAAGGTGTCTTTGAAATGCCATTTGCATAAATTCGCAGTAACACATCATTGCGCTAGCATCATTTACCTTACTCGTTTCGTTCAAGTGCTATTGATGAATTATTCATCGTAAAAGGTAATCCGTCGTACATCTTTTATCACGTCATGCAAAACAATTGGAAGTCTAACATGTGTCACATCTTTGAACTGTACTACGATGTCGCAACTACGATTTCTGTGTTTTGCCATGTAATTTCCAAAAATCTCCTTACAAGTGCAAAGCAAACAATCATGTGTTAGCGTGTAGTTTAATAATACTACTCTCATTCCACAAAACGTAGTGCGTCGTGAGATAAATGTTTTGCTCTGGCCATATATCCTGCAGAAGATTCAAGACACATACTGTTGCATTAGAACGAACAAGACGCACTAAGCGAAGCCGAACGCTGCATGATATTGATTAATGGTGAACGTTGCAAAAACTTCCGCGAGAGCGTGTGGCACACTTCGGTGCAAAAAGTGTACCATAAATCATTTGTTCGTTTCCCTGGCCACATCTCGCTCCGTTCATTCGCCGCGGTTGAGGAGTTATAAACGTATATCCTACTGATCGTAATATGTGCTTTCAAGTGTTAGGGCAAGAGCGTGTGTATGTGTTAAAAAGGAAGAGCAGCAAATTGAACAAAGACGAATGAATAAATTATTACAAATCAAATGCAGCTACTCAGACGCGTTCTGTTGCTTCAAGTGTTCGACAGACATTGAGTGGTATTGCACTAAACAAAAGCTCATTCAATTAGCAGCAATTTATCGTACCATTAGAGCGCAAATGTGTGATAAACACCGGTTCAATCATTTCTGTTAAAAGCTATAATCTGACATTCATCAATAACATCACACGCTATTGAATGTTTTCCACTAAACATGCGTAGCAAAAACGCAAATTCAAAAAACCTTTTTATGCTAGCTCCACGCTACATGCCATGGTTTGATGAGTTGGTGTGAGTGTGTATTCTTGTATTTTCGCTACCCTTTCAATGGTGGAACTTCAACCGATTTCGAAAGTCGTTCACGATCCATGATCCACTGTTGGCCTGAATGTGACCGTGCCAGTGCGACATGTGCAATGGTGGAAAATCCACTTAACCGGGAAACGGTATCACACAAATCGAAAAGAACGAGGCTTCTTGACTTTATCGCAATGAAGCGAAAAGAAAAGAAAGAGATAGAGCGATTGTAAAAAAATAGTACCAAAAGTTGATTTGCATGTGAAAAACTGAAAGCAAACTCAACAGGACCATCATGGCAAACCACCAAACAGGGTGATAGTGTGTGTATCGTTCCAATTGAACGATGCCATGCTTCTTCTGCCAGTTGAAAAAAAAAGCAACCAGAAATCCTTCACCTCCTTCCCTCTGGTTCAACCGTTTACCCTGGACAACCTTCGTTGAGGTAGTTGGAGGACGAAATCATTAGCATTTCGTTCGTAACCTAGTGTTCGCCCTTGCTTTTATTCTCTTGCCCTTTTTTGGCTTGCACCTTTCCCACGCTAACAACCGTTTCCGTTGGAAAAGCGTCCCAGCGGACGCACACATCGTAGTTTAACGCGAAGTATTCAAACATTGAGGTAAAGAAAAAACGAGATGGGAAAAATCAATCATTCGCACCATCGGCTAGAACTTTTACACGGTTCTTGTGTTTTCACGCTACAGCGCTGCGTTGGAACATTTGACCATCCGTCTGCTGTTCACAGGGAGAAAAATTTACATTTTCCATCCTCGCGCTTTGATCCTCGGTGGGGGCAAACATGTAAAATCCATTTAGATTATAAATTTTTTCGTACTACACACATATTTCTTGCATCTTACGAAATGCGTCAATTTAATGTGCCGATTGTGTAACATTGTATTATTTGGTGGGATTATGTTTGTAAATTTTAACACAAGTTTACACATGTTAGGACAAAATAAAGATTTTTTTTACGAACAGAATCTGGCATCTCAAAGGCATTTCAACATCAAGAAAAGTCAGTAAAAACACCAGTGTAACATTTTATTGTAGAGAAAGTTATTTTAATATGACTTCTAAATTGAGAAGATATTTGATGAAACATATTTATTTTCCTTTCATTTTATGTAATGGTTTTGTTAAACATGTTGGTAAGTAACATTAAAAAAATTAAGCAAAGTTATTATTCTACTTAACACCCTGTACTATACACGAAAAGTCAACCCAAATGGTTTTTTGCTGACAGATGAAATGCAAACGACCGGATGCACTTGCGACCGGAAATGACACATACAAGTTCCTAAAAGGGATCATGCATCCCTATGTTAAATTTTTCCAATACGAACAATTACAGAAAAGCCTTTACGCCTATCAACACCCAGCATTCGATCAATCTCAAATTCCCAACATTGCACGGATTTTTTCTCTTTCCACAATTTCCCACGAAATGTGCAAATGCCTGGCATCATTAACATGCCCGAAGGCAGCTATCAATGGGCAGGTTTTCAGCGGTACAACGGAACGGATTGATTGAGTTCGCTCAGGATCCGGTGTCAAATGGACGGTGAGGATACTTCCACAGACCCGAAGTAAGCCAACGTTAGGGTAAACCTAACGTCAGCGTATCCGTCAGCGAAATTCACCGTTTACTGACACGGAACGGTGGCTTCTCACTGATTCACCGATCAGAGCGCTGAACACAATTTGACCGGATTTGCACAAGGCAGGCAGCAAACAGACAGCTCAGACATTGCATCCAAAATCCTGAGTTCGATGAAATGTGAAGTTGAGGATAACATGAAAGTGTGTGTTCCTTTGCGTGCGCGTGTGTGTGCTTGCGTATAAGAGCATCAAACTGTTTGATTTTGTTACGTTAGTGTGCTGCTTAGGTCGAATTGGTATTGAGCATCGGTTGTTTTAATTAATTGCGACAATTGATAAGATGACTCCCGATGACACAACAACATCACAGAGCGTGGCTACGGGCGTTGTGGGATAATGCTGATATGCACATGTCGTGTAATGGGGCAAGATTGTGCAAAACGCTACCACTATCACTAATTTCCCCGGGGATCCATTTATACCTAGATGAATTAATGTGCAAAGAGATCAAATCTTCATCAGGTTTCAGCGGGCTGGTGGTTGCCAGTGGTGTGGTACAAGGCAGTGATGGAACGAAAGTAATTTATATTGCACCATTCAGCATCCCAGCATCCCAACTGCAATTCAATCAGCCACAAATTATGAAGAACGCGAGGAAAGATGAAATTATTACAGCACTTACTTATACATTTCTCGCGTACCGGTTAAAACTTAGCTCAATAATTTAAAAAAAGCGTAAATAGTCTAGAGTTGAGTGAAAACGGTCAACATACACACCGTTCTAAATCAACCCAAGGAATTTATACTACCTAAAAAGCATGATAAGAGACCACCACCAGCCATTTGTTTTATTTCAGGTGGTTCTAAAGGTTGTGCTACCATGGTTGGGCATAATTGACGAATCGGGAAAATCCGTCAGTCATACCACCGGTGGGAGAAAATTGCGCACGTAATCCTTATCCATCATTGTTACGGGGTTTTATTCGATTTTTCCATCTTTTTATCATAAGTACCGCTTTCCGGATTGTTTCGTGTACAGTACTTCGAAGAGTGAAAGAGCATTATGGTCCAGACCAGCAACAGGCTTTATCGTAAACGATGTGTTAATTTTATGCGTACCATAATCCACCCATAAAACAAGCGTGTTTTGTTTTATTCCAGAAATGTGTAAAAACTGATGGTACAGTGGTAAAGTTTACATTTGCCTGTTTTTTCTTTTGTTTGGCAATTTCCGGTCATCGCTACCGAATTCTAAGTAAAAGTGATTGAGAGTCTGCATCGAATGAAAGTGGAATGGTTTTGCGGTTTGAGGGTAGGAATGCTTTTCACCCCTCTAGCAAACTCGGAACGAAAAAGCGAACAAAAAAAATGGAAAGAGCAAATCTTTCGTTTATTAAATAATAAATCAGTTGTTGCCTGCCTCTGCGAACTACTCCACCATTCAACTTGTTTACCCAAAGGGACGGTTTGCTATCCCGGGGGCTATGATTTTTCATTACTAGCGGCTGTTTATCCTGTTATGTTTCGGGAAGCCATTGCTAGGATCGGGAAACCGGAAAAGGCTACTCAAAAACACGGACGACAACAGCAGTGTGGGCGGAGAAAACTTATCGACCAGAACAAACGCACTCTGGTACTGCTCCACGCTTTGTCCGTTCAATCCTGCCTTCCTTTAGATTCGCAATAGCAACGCGTTCATCGTTTTAGTTCATCGACAAATCAGTCGGCCGGGACCCCATTTTATATGATTTTGAAATGTTCGCGAATGGCCCAGCTAAATATTGGAAAATCCTCGATCCTAGCAGGCTAGATGCTCCTATTGGATAGGTGCGCTTCCACAACACAATTAATTTGATAACTTTGAAGCTTGTGTTTCTGTTCTGTTGTTGGGCGGGTGGCCGCCTGTGGGACTATTTCAAACCCCTTTCCATTTTGGATGATCCCATTAGGCTAATGACGGTGTTAATAATTCGCGAACTAAAGCGCAACCAGTGTGCCTGCCGTTTGTTCGGTCGTAGGCGCTGTTATTTAACGTTCGGCCGCGTGAATTGTTGGCGATTTTCGAATAAATTAAGCAAAACATCGTTGCTATTATAAATGTCGTCGTACTTTGTACTAGCTTCTTTTTTTATGGCCAGCTCACCGCGGTATAAAAACAAGAGTAAAGAAAGTTTTTTAATCAAACGTTCCTGGGAACTCCCAAGTGACACAAATCTAAAACGTGACATTCTAGATCTATAAAGCGAGAGATATCTCTAGAGAAAATGAAAACATTGATTCTGAACTCTTATGCTGCCTTTTTTCTTTTAAAATATGTTTGAAAACACGCAGCGAGGCGACTTCCAGACTACACAAAGTGGTAAATGAGAAAAAATGGCAATAAAATATAAAATTCACGTTTTCGCACAGGCGTGACTTTGGCTTGAGAAGGAATAGTTTGAAGGCGATGATCATGGAAAAGTACTGAAGTATTTTTGTGCCAAATCTAGCAAAGTCGCATTAAGTTCCATTTTAGTAATAAAAAAATGGACAGAGTCCCATAAAAACCAAGTTTAACAACTGTGTGTATTAACAATGAAATCATGAGAAATCATAGAAAAACTAAATATTTCTAGTTTCTGCGCGAACTATATATTTTTAACAGTAATTAATTGAAAAATAAAAATGTTTTATTTGTCTTCCATCAGGAAGGGAAGCAAGATATCTTTTTTTTTAATCATAAAGAACGGCTATGTTAGGTCTTATTGCTTAAGATAAAATGTATGGATACATTTGATACAATCGATCCATTAATTCGAAACGATTGCCTCAATCCACAAATAACGGGATACATTTTCAAGTGACACAAGTGAAGGAAAGGCACCTTATCCCGGGTGTACTCGGACATTCTGGTTCTATAAAATCCGTATTGTGTGTTCCAACAGACGTTGCAGGGGTCTGGCCTGATCATTGGCTTCCCATCCTTCCAGTGAAGGGCACCTAGTGTCAGGTATGTGATCCATTTGTCAATTTTAAGTTATGTCAGAAGTGAGATAGAAGCATTGAAAAGATTGCTATTGCATCGCATCTCATTTTCTGCGAACAATCGATAATTTCACTATTATCACACTGGTGTGCCGGTATTTGACGTTCTAAACTTCATGCCAAAATATAACAATGTCAATAAATGTATATTTAAACATAACTATCTTAACCCACCGGGCGCCTCCATCGGTGAGGCCAGACAGCTAGAAACCTGCTCCAGATAATATTTTTCCAACGATGCCGATGATAGCGATAATGTAGCAAAGTTCATTAAACACCAGATCATATTTGTATGTCATTTCGAATTGTAGCCGCCCGTGATACACCTGCATCCATTACATACCAGCGGACGGACAGATGGACGCATGATGACAAACGGATCAATAAACATCACCAGAGTCACGTTACGGTATTATGAAAGCACATCTGGTAACTGACCATCATCTTTAGCTTCGGCCGATGGTAAAAAAACAGTACATCAAATCTATATTGCTCAGGAAATGCATTCCGCTCATTTGGAATCGTTTTGATCGATAATAATGGTCATCAAATTTTGTGTTCCACATACCCTACTTTTCAGCTCATTTCCCAATCCTGTGCAAAACATTTTGCGAAACAATCACCGGGTGATGAAATCGATGTTATAATCGGATGAAAATATCGCGCATGAAATGAAACGTTTCGATGCACACAATAAAAAAAGCAGTTGATCTGAAAATAAGCCGTACATTCGCTCTTGTATGTCCATTCCATTCAAATTGACCATTAAGAACAACAGTCCGCGAATGGAAAAATCAGCTTTACCGTCCGGTTTGTCCGAGGCAGGATGGATACGCAGCTTAAATAAAAACAAATCTTAGTGCTCAATTGGAAACGAGTGCAAAACTTGGGCACAAATCAAAATCTAATCAAATTGTTGATGAAGCACAGATTTGGCTGTGTGTGTGAGTGAGCGCTGATTTTTCAAATGCCTGCCCACATCTAGCGAATGAAATCATTGAAATATAACAAACTCACGCCCTCACACATTCCCTCCAGCATTACAACGGAAAAGCTACCAGCCCGTCGTTAGCATATCCCCCTCTTCCATTCCATCCCAAACCGTGATTGATTTTGAATGGGAAGAGGCGAAAACAAGAAATGCTCACACACACTCTGACGTCCCTGACGTCCTTCAGCTTACTGTAGGTAGTACCAACTCAGCAAACTTACGGGCAAGTGAATTTAGTGAGCCGGAAAAAAGGGACGTTTCCCAATTTGTTCCTGTACCGTGTTGAAAAAATACACATTTTTCGATGCTAGATTTTGGGACTATGGTTCCTGCATCGGTCAATCGAATTCAATCCGATTGTGACAAGGCGGTCCATGGAACTAAAGGTTCAAACGTTTCATTTGTTTAATTGCGTCCATTATTTGGGATGCCTGTGGGAATGGGTTCTATATGACCATTAGAGCCTGCTATACGTCGAGAAATCCTGCAAATAATGAGACCAGTTACTAAGTAAGTCGGAAAGTAGCAAAAAAAAAGACATCAAAAATATTGGTTTTGGCAATGACCTAGTGCTTAGATCAACGTTATAGCTAAATCATGTTGAAAATTAAATGTTGGAACACACACATACATTACACTGGTGTCAATGTCACCAATTTTCCATTCTAAAAGAACAAACAATACTTTTGTCAGCAAGCAGATGGAAAGAAGATTGGATGACGGTGTAGTAATTTTAAACCCACTATTCTAATATATTTACCGAAAACTTTAAGGTTCATAATAACAATATAAAAACAAAACAATTTTTTTGCTAGATGAGCAAACAGAAAATCATTCCGATTTGTTGCCAGTTCACGAACTCTTTTTCAAACACACCCATTTTACGATGCAACAGAGCAGACAGAGCAAAATGAACGCGCAACCAACCAAAGATGCCAACTAAAACACATACAAACATGAGCGTGAAGGCTTCTATTTGAAATTTATTGCAACCGGCGTTGGTATGTGCCTCCCGCAGGACGTATGCCGTGCAATCCCAGTGACTAGCGGGAGGGTAAACGTTGAGGGACCAGCAAATTTGTACCTGAAGAAAAATTTTGTGCTAAACATAAAAGGCGAACATACCAAATGATATCCTCTACGCTGCGTGCCATCGAGCAAACAAAAAAAAAACCTTCCTTAGCATCCATTCCAATACTGATCTTTTGGCCTCGGCACTATTTTGTTTCACATTCCGCTGTTGGTGGTAATGGCGGGGAAGTGATTGTGCTCCTGATTGTCCTTTCGCGTTGGCAGTGATGCGCCCCGTACACGTACTTCGTGACACGATTTATCGTTTCGGCCATTTTGTTACCACAATCTATTCTGTGTGCCTCTCATTTGTGTGGATGGCACCGACGAATTGCTCTTATACCAAGGCGCCTTGCAATGCTTCAAGACAGCGCAGAGAGTCGCGTAGAAAAATGCCATAACAATTTTAGTCTTTAGGGATTTTTTTAAAGAAACTCCTGCTCAATTCGCATTTGCAGCAAAACATACATTACAGCGTAACGGACAGTTCTTTAAAAGAGTGTGTGCAGTGCAATTAAATAAACAAGGGAAAATAATAAATTAGATTTTATTCCACCCGGCTTGGAAAAGGCGGTACACAAGATGTTTACTATTTTAATGTAACGTTGGAAAGAGGAAGTCCCATCCATGATACAGAGGCATTAGGAATGGAGTAATTGTGTTCTGCTAAATATTATGATTTGAAAAATAAATATCCCATGTGGGAGTAGTTTCATCAATATTTTGTTTCGCGGGCAACAATTTTATCCTCCAAATATGTTTTCCATCCCTTTTAAAACGCTCGGACCAAAATGTGGGGTATTTTAGGCCACCCTGTACACCGGCTCATCAAAAGGCAACACAAAAGATATAAATTGTGTCAAAAAATGTTTCTCGTCAGGAATCTGATAAAATCTTTTCCCCCTAATCATCCCGCCTAAGTTTCCCCTGACTTGTTCCGCAATATACCAAAAAATTGGGTTTGCTTCGTACAACCGTGATTCAATTTTTGTGTCACAGCACAAACGCGCATAGATACACACATACTCGCCCAGGTGTACACCGATAAAAAGTGCAAAAATTCCTCCTTTGATTTATGAGGCACGCAGTGAGATTGCGCTTTGCGAAGAAAATCCCAGGATTCGGTGTACAGAAGGAGCGCAAAGGTGAAATGGAACATCCTTCTGTGACGGTGACGTTCTTAGAAATCCGACGTGTATCCTCTATCGGTCCACTTGTTTTGTTTTTTCACCCAGCTTCCTTTTATCGGTTTAATGCGCTATTTACGAGCCTTAATCGGTCCTGATTCATGTTTACGAGTGAAGTGCTAGTGGCCTGAAAAATGATAGCGCACAAAATATCCACATTGCACAGGTGGAAGAGCGGCTTTTCGGCTCCCGGTAATGTTTCTCAAACTGCTTCGTTTTCTTTCAATTCTTTTACGTGACGTATGAAATTCAATGGAAAATTTATGAACCATTGCTCAATTATATTGCAGAGCAGGTGGAGCGAGGGAAGGTATTTTATACCCACCCCTTCACAGATGTCTCCTGAAACAAAAGCGCATGACAAATAATTGCTCGACAACCCACTGCGTTTGTATGTTTAGCTGATAATAAAGGAATCGTGTAACCAGTACCATTGAGCGTACGGTTAGAAGATTGTCACATCATGCCTAAGCCTCACAGACACATTGCGCTGTTTAATGTAATAATACCCCAACTAGACATATCACATGGATTATGGTTCGTGTGCCTGCTGTACGTTTGAAAAGTTGAGCACCGCACGGGACAAACTACGGAGACAAAAATAAGAAAGATTAAAACGTTTGCACTTGAGCTACTGAACAAGGGTACGAAAGAAGGGTTGGCAAAGTGTGATTAAAGAAACCTTCTTCGTGTACTTGATGGACAGCTAAGCTTTGATTGCCATAAAAATTTAATTTTCGATGTTCACATTCTGGCAGAATAGTCAAAATATTTTTTTGTTCGCATTAAAATTCGTTAACATATAATCAGGATATTATTTACAGGATACTTTTGATATTCGTATCTTTTCCGGGAAAACTTTTGTTGTCATAAATGGCGTGTACTTGCTACAAAACATCTCTCCATGACACAACCACACTATCCTTCCGATGAACCCTGTCCAGTTTAATGTAATTAATGTGCATCGATCGAACAGAACTTTACATCGAATCGCAATTCCAAACAGTTTACCATTAGGAAGGCATAGGCATAGATGACTGCGCTATTTCGCCTCCAAAGCATGCAAAGGCGTCAACTGGTTGCTGCGGGAAGAGGCTGATATAAACAGTATAAACAACCAACCGTCCCAAGTGGCATACAATCATTCGGTCTGCATCTGCAAACAATGACATGGTCTTCTCACAAGCTTCAACCCCACTTTCCCCATTTTCTAGTTTGAGGGAAAATTATCATCTTCCCCTAAGCGTTTACGAAGTCTCCAGTGGGTTTCTATGTCCAGCCTGCTAGCAGTTGGTCGATTCTTGGACAAGAAAATGAGTCGATAACGACTAGGCAAACGATCCGGGGGAATGTCCAGATAACTGTGAGCGTAATTTTCTTTTTCTTCCCGCCCCTTGTAAACAACAATGCTTGAGTTAACAATGATAGCAGCAATAACCATAACAATAAAGTATTACAGAAAAAAGCACGCACGCACGGAGAACTTGTGTTGTCATCAGGGTACAACAGACAAAAAAGCTAGAAGTCTTATGCTTGACCCAAGATGTCTTTTTTGTTACAATCCTTTTTCGTCTACGGGGGTTTCCTCTTCACCTGTTTCGTTTACTATTTATCAACGATAACAAGGAAACCCCGCAAATGGTCATATCTTCACATTATGCATCGTCGCCACATTTAAGCTGTCCTGTGTGATGAATTAAAGGAAACGCCTTCTGCACAGGGGGGGAATACATAAGAATCTTACATTTATACTCACTCGCAATGCGAAACGTCACGCACATGACTGCAAACGAAACAGAAAAAGGAACATGGCGTTGATAATTACGATCGCCACCCCTCAACCTTTGGCATGATGATGGCTGGTGTCGCGTGAGTTGCAATATTACACAGCTGAAGACACCGAAATGCCTAACTTTTACGGATCATTTCCCACTTTAAGTTTAGTTTTTAGCTAAGGGGAAAACGGAATTATACGTCGATTTTGCAGCTCGTTGAGTTTAACATTGTGAGGCCTTAAGAAAAAAATGCTCGTTCTATTATGTGGTAAATTTAACGACTTAAGAATTTAACTATCGCTTTCTCGCGGTGTATAACTGGACGAATTACGAGCGCATCCATGACAAAGTGTGAAACGAATGTGATCAATTTATAGCATGGCCAAACAGTTGCCATTTACACCATTCAATGCAACTAAGTAACAAGACAAGTTTTACTGTAATTATTCTGTTATTAAAGCCGTCTGTATTTAATTAACAGTTTCAAGTAGTAGACTAAAGAGGCATAAAATGAACGTGCCAACGCACGGTATGATTATGTGTGATTACATGATTTCAACACATTGCTCTATCAAGTATCTTGATGAATTTTCCGCTCAGCAGATAGGATAATTGAGCAGTGCAATGGTATGTAACCACCTAATTGTCCGATCAAATGCGCGCTCTTATTTATCGGATAGAAATCTGTGATGTAACAAACGCTGGGATTCAACCATGTTTCCAATGATGCGGCACGTGAATGTATTTTCTATTTAAATAATCTCATGTTTTTTTACCCATACACAATACAACCAAAACAGGAAAAAGGAAGGAGATAATTTAATATCGTAACAGTTGCTTACATGCTTGGCTGCTTGAAATCGTAAAGAGAAGTGGAACCCAAATCCGCCAAGAAAAGCCAAAAAAGGTTTACTTGTGAAAACATACACGTTTCACCAGACAGTGACTGATGAATGCATTCGAGGGACTGTGGAAAACGGTGGCACCAATAAGACGGTGTTAGACGATATTTGGAAAAGTGAGCAAAAGCAAGACAGCCGCAAAAGCGATAAAACTTTATATCACACCCGCCTTTACACGCTAACCCATGGCACGCTAACCCCGCTGGCCAACTTGGTCTATTCACACTCGCCGGGGACATGATCTCGCCGGACGGATCGGGAAGATAAGATAATTTTCCGATCCGTACCGTACACATACACACTCACACAGTGCGTGTGGAAAACTCTGTGCCTGCTTTCCATCAATTTGGTTAGGTAAAGGTGTTGTAGATTTTCAACCCTTTCGTACATACCACCGCCACTTACCACTTTTGCCAAAGCAACGTGTTGGTTTTAATGGTTACAAAATTTAATTTAAATATGCAAATATACTCTCCTTTGATACATGTTTCCAAATCTCTCGCACCCTTCGAAAACTCCATGAGGCATGATCCAGTGCTTGCTCTATCTTATTTTCTAGGTTCTACAGGGAGACGTGGAAAAAAGGAAGACGGACGGGTGCGGCTTGAAGAGGAAGAGGTTTCATTATCACTAGACACTCTGTGTGCTGTTAAAACGCCACCTCGCAATAGCAGCGGGGTTCTTTTCCGAAGCTTCGTTCGTCCTTCGCAAGGAAAAGAAGTGAGAAGATTAATGGAAGGATGCAGCATCGAGTGAGTTTATGGAGTGAAAATATTTGATGAAGCACCCGGTTTAGGGTATTAGGATCATCCCACCTTGAAGCTTGGAGCTGCTTGAGCCGTGACTAAGAAAAAGGGGTTGAGATGTGGCACACTTGCGGGTAAGGCAGGTCATGACGGTCCGGTTGAACCAAAGTCTTGACTATTTTGGAAGCGATAAGCATTCTGTTGAATTTGTAAATTATGGGCGACTCTTTCCGCTCGATACCATGCTGAGAAATCAACCGTGAAGAAGCAAAGTAAAGGAAGCATTCGTTCTACGGTGGTTTTCGCAATGAATTGAATAAATTTTGATGATTGAAGGTAAATTTTGAAGCGTCCATTTACCATTTCATTAATTTGGCCTCATTTTGAACTGTTTAGAAAGGAAGTGGGAAATGGTGACCAGACGATTTAGGGGTCCATATCATTCATTCATGGACCAGATTTGCAGGACCCTGACCAGATTTCAACCCAAACTTTACAAACCTGAAGAGAAATTGTGGTTTCCCCAGCTTGGTTGAAAGATTTAGTACTTCGGTTATAAAAATCTAATTTTATTAATAAGGCAATAAAAAGGTTTATAAGAATTCGCCTCAAAAAGCGATGAATAAAACCAACAGTGTGATATATTTAACGTTTGGATAAACTTTACAGTGAACTGGGTGGAAGTTTTTCTTCTATACATGTTAGGAAGCAACATTTGCCAACTTTCACCCTAGCTTGTCCTTAGTGTCCTCCCACACACTGAACTGCCCCAATGACACCTGTCTATTGGGTGAATGATGATGACACGACACAGAATGCTCGTCCCGAAAAGAGCAACAGAGCAACAGTTTGACCCAGCATACTTTCCCAGAACGGGATACCCGGGCGATACGGTTAACTTTATCGAGAGTTCGAACTTTTCTTGCACGTCTGTCGAAAATGTGTCAGCAAAAGCGAATTGGCTCACCTGTGATGTATGTACGGTGGCAATGGGGCAAAGCCGTGTGTTTCGATCACGTTACGAAAAAACTTATTTTATACACCTCACATTCTCATCGTTCGGAAGGCATCGGTTAGCTTGAGTTATTTTTCAGGAGTGCTGCTGGTTAACCGCGAAAGTTTTAATCTTATAGCGTTGGTGGCGTTGGGGTGTACGTGCCATCCGAGGGACGAATCTCTTTCAGTTCTTTCATAAATGAATAGACTTTTCGAGCAGATATGCCGCACTACTTTGTCGGTGTGTTTGAGCCCTATCTTTGGGTGTTTTTGTGTACCTGGAGTCTGTTAACCAAAAAGAAGTTCTGGTAAACCTCACGTAGTTTAAAGCGAAAGCTGGTGAAACCAACTCGCTCATCTCGCATGTGGTTTCTGCGATGATTAAGTTTGCTTTTGAAAGCGATTTAGTTATCTTCAGAAGGTTTACAGTTGTCTCACTCGCTGGTTGCTTTTTTATCACTCATGTCTTTCCCCTTTTTTCACCAAAACGATAGCTTACCCAAAAAAGCACTTTCCATCATGATTATGATGATGAACCAACCGCGGATCGAGCGGGGATGAAAATATGATTTCTGCTTATGTTTTATGCAATTCTAAGGAACGATGGACGGTATGTTTGTGGTTTCTTCTCTCCCAAAACAAGCGCAACTGGGTCTGGTCTTATACACTATCGCACCAGTTCCGATTACGATGTGCGATACGAATCGTGTCTATTTTTCGTGCTCGTCTTTGTAGAATATCATTCTTTCTAGAGCAAACATCATCTATATCGTCGGGGCGAACACACGATCACTGCTTGGGTGTTTTTTTTCAATTTATACTTTCACCTACCAGCTTTCTTCAGTTCATTGCTTCGTACAAACCGCTCGCAAATCAAATGAAATGTGAAGCGTACGGAAAACGCATTTTAAAGCCAGTCCGAGGGCAAAATAAGAAACAAAATAAGCGGTATATCGTAAAGCAAGAAACCGTTTGCGTGGTGTGGGGTGTAATGTTTACGAGCGTCCATAAAAATGTATATTTTATGACCTTAAATTAAAGGAAAGCGCAGCAAGGAAATAGAAAACCACAGCCAACGAGACCGAAACGATCGTTTTGCGGTACACACTTGACGAGTTGTCGTTGTTTTGGAGTGAAAGGAGGTCGTGGAGATTTGATTTCTGTAAACTTTGCCATGGGTAATCTTTCCGCCTTTCTGTGGAAACTGTTCGTGAGAAGGTTTCAAACTTTTCACCCACGCGCAGATGCTTCTGTGAAGGCGTTGAAGGAAGCGGTATGTATGCTGTATAAATGCGTGAATGTTACGGTTGCTTACACACAATTTCCAACTACTATAACGAGCACGGACTATAAACTGCTCCCACGAATTGGTTCAGCACATTAGTAGTTGGAAAGTCGAAGCAATGGCTGTAATATGGTTATTAAACTAATGCTTTAATTTTTAGCGTTAGGAGTAATTTGATGTATTAAACATCAGGAATTTATACATTAAACAACAGGTACTTTGAAAAACTCCCAGGCGTACAACTGAAAATCTGTGTTATAGCATCTGTTCCTCCTAATAACATGCTTTTAAGGCGAATGAGCAACCAACGCGTCCAACGTACTAGTCAAACGGTTATCTGTGTCTGAGTGCCCGGGCAAAACAATTTCAAGATTGCCACAAACGAACATTGGATGATGGCCAACTCTTAAAAATCCTGAAAAGGGAAAAGTTTACCCATACACATTACAAACACGCATACGAGACACGAGATTAAATCGTCCCATTGAAAACTGTTGTCTAAGAAAAGAGAGTGTGCTCGGGACGAGGAATTCACTCATTGTTCGACTGTTACCATATCTTGATATCCTCTGGATGTTTCCTGCATGTTCCCGTTTTCTCGAAGCATCCACCAAACTAAAAAGCCAAATTGTTTGATAGTTTTAGATGCTGCTTTTTATACTTATTTACCGAGTTGTGGAAGTAGGATAGAACGGGGCGCACAGTACCGAGATCCTGGGCAAAAAGGGTTTAGTTGATTTATTACAAAGATTTATGTGCGTGCTCCGGATCAAGGGTACTGCGCCGAACGTTGCCATCGCTTCGTTCTGTAAAGGTCAGTGTTCAGAGGCACACTACAAATACAAAAACATACATACGCATAAACTTAAACAAAAATAGTTTTTGAGCAAGGTATTAACCTTCACAACCTATCAGGCAAGATAGGACGACTGGGAGGACTGAGTCTGAGTATAAAACCTTAAAGAACAACGAGGTATTTTTGACAGATTTTTGGAACTACAAAATCAGTACGAATTTTCAGTTATTGTGCCTCGAGCCGTTCCCTTGCCTCCTCGATTTAAAATCGTAAGGGGCTCACACAACCGCACTGGGAATTTAAGGGATCGAATGTGTGGAAGGATGCGGAAGATTAATTCACCACAAAGCAGATAAACGATACCGATGCCAGTTCCGCTTGTCACTACTTCTGGGTGGTTTGGCGTTGGATTAAGCAAAATACTGCAAGCCAGTTGGTCAGTCAAATCGGAAAAAAGGATCAAGCAGAAAAAACAGGATAGAACCAAACAAAATGGTTGTTTACGATTTCCTCACGATGGATACAAGCCAAACAGCTATCCTCCCCTTGGGTTTGTTTCTCCAAACCACTGGCTTATCTTTTCTACAAGAAGCTCTTTTCTCCACTTGCTACCACGGGTTTACCTCCTCAGGAAATCTCACTTGCGACTGATATGTTGTTTTGCTTTTTGAATATCAGATGAAAGAAATTCCCATCAACCCAACCGAGCGCAAAAGCCCGGGTGCTCAAATGTTCGCCTGCTGAAGGATTAGTTTTACCCGACTTGTAGGATGTTTTATGCACAGTTCGGTCTTCGGGGAAGGATTTGCGTCGCTAATGGTCGAAAGGCTGAGGATAGGTGGTCGATTCAGAATGCATACATACCTGGCAAAAGAAAAACAAAAAAATAAGGGAAACAAGTTTTAATACAGTTTGATAAGCAGATTAGAGTGCGAGAGCATATGTTATTTGCTATTACGGATGGCCTATGATAAAACTTCACAACCGATTCACACCAACTTTCACGCCGATAGCATACTCAGATCATATTCAGGGCGGAGGAAAATCCTATTGACAAAGATTTTGTTTTTTTTGTTTCATATGATACCTAAAAATAAAACACTCGAAATTGTATCACTTGTGCGGTGAGTAAATACTGGATGCTTTACTTTTGTGGTTTGGTAGCTTTGCGGTCTTGTCTGAAGCGATGCGACTTTAATATATTCAAAGCAAATCTTGCTTTTTTACCAAACGTTTCGGAAATATGTTTTTCACATTATATAATCTAATGAAATTCGACATTTACTACGATGTCCCACAGTTTAAGCAACCATCATCCAATTGAACCACACATCTCCTAAAGATGATAAAGATTACTCACTCCTTTTTTTGCACACGCATATAGTTTAAGGACGCCTTATTTTACCCAACATCAACCTGTGCTCATTCAAAGTGTTTGACATGGTAAAAGAGACATCCAGATAATGAAGGGATTGTAGGTCATCGTTTTCTTAGCTAGAGCCAAAGGCTATATCCAGAAGGAAGCAAAAAAAACCGGTCCCACTTGCTTCTCCTTTCCACAATTCTCCCTATTTTCACCGGAGGCAAGGTTGAATGGGATGACTTTGACAGCTAGATCATCAAACCTCCGGAGTAGACCGAAGGCTGCATAAAAATGGAGAGTGATAATATTAATAATGGATTCATTTAGATCCTCCCTTATTGCACAAAGCCACGGGTACTGAATCTTCTGCATCCCCGGTCATCCTTTCGCGTAAGGGTCGGGTTGAGATAAAGAGTTTTTTTTGCCTCATCCGCACCACATACCCTCATGCTTCATCCTATCGCTCGAAACGCACGTGTGTGACAGGATGAAAACGGCACCATCGTGTCTGTAGGCGCTTTCCCGGTTTGCGTTCTTACGTACTGTACAGAGTGAATATTTCTTTCTTTGCCTCTCTCTTTCTCCTTAATTTTCTCATTCGGTGACCTACCTAGATCCGGGGTACACGCCTTTCCGGACCTATTTACGTACCGTTGGTGGCATTTTAATTTCACCTTCACACTACTATTACACACCCTTGTAATTTGTATGCCTTTTTTACATATGGTAGAGGAAACTGTTGGCTATGAAGCGGATCGTTAAATGTTCCAATTTATTGCCCGATCCCATAAATACACTATTCAAGGTGATACATTTGCCATACCGTTGAGGATTTTTCTAGCAAGGAAACTAGAGGTTTACAGTACCAGTAAACCTTTTCAATCCTGCAGGCACGTATTTAGACAACCGGCTTTCACTGATAGAAAGGTTTATATTGAACAACTTCCTTGATAAGATCTTTCATCCTCACTGTGTGTGCGTTCATCAAAATTGATTGACACCGATTTGAAGGTTCGACACATGTTTAAACTGTATGGTTCTCGAGGACATGATTTGTTCGTGCTGATAGTCCTCCTACTTGGCATATTGACGTGAGTATATGTGAGGGTATGCGCGCTAGATAAAGTCGATACAGCCGGATGTCTCGGCTTTCTCTTTTCAGTGCGTCAAACTGAGGTTCTGAATATATATTCCAGTTTCGTTTGTAAGATCGACAGTTGCGGTAGACCACTTATTACATAAAATGTGTCATGTACACAATTGCGCGATGGTGATGGATTAAAATTGACACAGAGCACGCGGCAGGCATTGCAAGATGCAAATCAGGAAGCTGTAGTAGCTTGGTAAAGGTTAAAGGTTCATACTGTTTGTTTTTCAATTGTTCCAACTTTTTTTTCGCAGTATTTTATAACAATTTTGGAAAAAATGTACCTAAGATTAAAGATTTTCGAATTAACCGCCAAAAGCACACTGATCAGCTAACTCATTTAGCATCAAATATTTCGTTGCTATTTCCATACAATTGTTCAATGTGCATCGTTACGGCGATGACTCATATCAGCATTTATTGCTCGCACGCTTAACAGCCAACCGCTATATAATCGAAGTGCCTACGTATCGTACCCTTATGCTAAACCCCAATGTACCATCGCTTTAGGCGCGATTCGCCAATTCGTAGGCCTCCAGCGCTACGTTTCGACAAGTCTCTTACATATTGCCGGGATTGCTTGCCATACGGGATAACCATTTGCTTGAAAATAGCAATCAGTTCAAACTGTTAAAAATTCACGCCCGCAAAACCGTTAGCACAGTGCTCACCAATTCCTGAGGCGATCGGTTGGCGACCGATTAATTAGTGAACTAATTCATTATACAATTATATTGATTAGCTCGAAATGCTATATTTTCGGTACTATGTGCTATGTGCTATGGTTTCTGGATGGTTTCGAATTCTAATCCCAAAAACCCAACTCTGGCACCCGTTCGGGGATTACTTTAAACTATTGGCGTAAAGCAGAGTGGACTAGCGTTTCATTCTACGAAGCCGCCATTGTCAGTCGAAAACGATACATTTTCATCGAGCCATTAAGGTCCATGGATGTTGAGCATTTTTCCAGACTGCCAAGATTTGCTGGATCGTTCTGTCTAGTACCGGCAATGCTTCACGGTCCCTTGTGCAAACTGGCCCTCCTAACATAGTTTGCTATTTTTGCTTGATGCAGTCCCGATAGAATATATTGTAGAACACGGTAGCAATGCATTTAATTAGAGGATGACAAATGGTGACATCGTTTGGTTTTTGGCTAAAGGTTTTGCTGACAACTGAAGCTGCAAACAAACACAAAAGCGCAAACAATGCTTTAATCGATCGACGGCACAAGAGCGGTTTGGGTCGTTTTGGTGCAAGCTGGCTTTAGAAATATATATTTGTCCGCGAATTGTTGTTTCAGCAAGTAAATTAAATATATTTTATAAATGTTGTTGTTTAACCATAAATGTTGCCGTAATTATCACTTTGCTTCTTTTTTTCAGTAACTTTTGTTTCTCTTTGTCGTGCAGAGAATGCAATCCCAGGCTGGAGACAACCATTCTCGATGAAAAAAAGAATGCGACAAAGCCATACGAAAAATTACGCGTCGTAAATGTTTCATAAATAATATTCTTCACCTCGTCTTCCATGATTAATGATACGAGGTAAAAATTCGTGGCATTTTTAATTTTCTCCATTCGTAACCCTTCTCACACTGCTTGATGGGCTATAATGTGGCGCGAGGTAGCAAGCGATAAGAATGTAGCACATAAACCTTCTGCTGTATAATAACTAAACCCTTGTTTGCTTGTGTTCCTGAGTGCCTGTGCAAATAACTTTACCAAAATATGGAAATAGATTCTTGAACGTATATTTCACTTTAGCAATAACGTTCACACACTAATTTAAAAGAGTTTTTTGGAGCCTGGGGCGTCACCTACTAGTGTCACCTACTACTAATACTATTTTAATGAGATGTTTTTAAAACAAAAAGAGCTTTCCGCACAAAAGGTCAAATAAAAATGCATTACATCAGCTTAGCAGTATGAAGGTTAAACAGGAATGAATTCTTGGATCATTTCCAGCAACTATAATTATCCAATCAGATTGTTACGGTAGACCATCGATGGTGATTTTGGTCGTTGCTCGCATGAAAAAATAGCACACCGCTGGGTAATCATGGCAACGCATAATGATGCTGCTGGAAAAAAAACCAACAGATAAATTAATGTTGCCAAGAAAACCAATATATTTATGGATGTTGGAACATAACCAATAGACCATCGTTGTCTTAAAAAAAACGGTTTATTAGATGCCTTGAAATAATATTGAACATCAATATTCATTTCACTTTGTTCTTGTTATATATTATTATCACGTTAATCTTTTTAACCATACGCATCTTAAATGTTTTGTTATAACACCCAACAACTATTGTTTTTGTTTGCTATTTACTTCTTCTGGATTACTATTCCATGGCCTAATGTTTCGTTTCATTAGAATAAATAAGGCCTATTCTATCGCACATAAGGACGTCAGAACGAGAAAAAACATCCGATATCCGTTGTTTAACAATTAAAGTGTGTTGTTCTCAAGCGCTCTCTTTTACAATCATTTAAGGTTCTAATTAACACCGTATAACCATTCAAACCCGTGCGCCGGAGCGTTAGAAATAAAAATATACATAAGAAAAAATATTGCAACAATCATGGACCTTCTTTACATTCCATTTTTGAAACATTTTTTTCCAAAAGAGTGACCTTTTTTAGGCTTCCGTAACTGAAAGATACGATGGGTAAACTACTGAGCCGTGTTTTTTGGAGCTATGGTATTCCTACGAAAACCTTTTATGCTAATAATTTCAGCAACCTTCAGCTAATAATTTCAGCAAAAAAAGCCCCGAAATAATCTTTTCATTTGTGAAATTTTCACATCACTGCTTTAAATGCTTTTAAACGGTCATTGAAACAGAGTAAAAACATTGTAAAAATATTATAATTCTTTTTTTTTATCAAGATGATAATCAGCTGAATACTTTAAAAACATTGCAAATCAAAATGGATTTCATTTCGATGAACCCGTATCAAACCAGACAAAACGGGTGTGTATGAAATAGTCCAATTACAATGTCGCTGACTATGCGTTGCATTATACTAGAGGCTCTATTGAATTAAAAACGAGATTCAATTTCAAATTCGCGAAACAAATAATAAACCCGACATTCTGGTCGGCAATGATTGTGATGGGGGACTGGGTTGGCTTCACAAAACATTGTTATGAGCTTGAAAAGTTAAAGTATCAATAGCAACACTTCTTTAAGCTGTTTGAATTTTAAAACGAAACGAATAATAATACTTTTTTTTATTCATGAAGAACGGCCATGATAGGCCGTATTGCTAAATAATAATACTTATTGCACGCCTTTTTAACAATAAATGGTAACAATAAATTTTCCACAATCTCTTCAAGAGGAAAACCAAAATTTGGAATGAAACTTTTATAAAGCTTGCTTGTTCTTATTTGCACTTCTCCTGTCGAAAATATTTTCCTGCTGTTAAACCTGAGTTTTTAGACTATTTATTTAACCCATTCTAGCGAGCAGATTTTATGTTATCATTTCAAATTAAATAGCGTTTCCAGGCAGCAAATAATTGTTTTCCTATTTTTTGTCGATTCTCACTTCACGGGAAGTATGGTAAGGGGTCTTTTTTGACATTTTTGATTACCACTCCTCTTTTACCTTTCGTCACTCGAACGCAGTACAACAATCTCTAATGCAAATGCTTGCTGAAAATTGTTAATTTTTCATTTCAAACACCCGTCGGGGTAAACCTTTTTTTTCAACACCATATCCCCAACGGTCACTGAGCTCGGTATCTCGATCCCACACATTCGCTCTTTCACACAGACACAAGAGATTATACTCTTCACACTAAGGGCGTTTCCATTCCAAGCATGGCGAGGCTCACGCGAGTGCCAGTTTGTGCGAACGGATCAAACTTTAATTGAATTTTGATAAGGATCATATGTGGCTTGGCGAAATTTGTTGCAACCTGCCACTGTTTCGCTAAACCCTTTTGCTTATCATTGGATGGGACGTTTGAAGAATATGAGCGACGTAAATATGAAACGTGATGAAAATTTACCACTTCGATGGGAAGTTGATGGCAGGATCATATTTGCTTGTTAAATGGATGAAAGCGTCGAAATGATATGAAAAAATTCGCTGCATATTTGATAGTGTCATAGAGGATTGAGCAATTAACAACACTTTTAGTGTAACATTCGAATTATTATTGAGCTTCAAGAAGGGTTGAACTAATGAGGAATTTCAATCTAAATTGATTCTGTTCTTATTGTTTAACATATTAATTTTGATTACAATTTTTTTTATCTCGTTTTTCCGTACAACCGCAATTTATCATAAGCATAAACCAAACATTAGTTTATACTATGCATGGCAACAACTATTTCATGTTTCATGTTAGTGAAATAAATACAAATGTACCTAAATCGAAACCGATTAAAGCAAGTGGTCATCCAACATTCAATAAATTGTACAATATATGACCCTCAGCCGAAATGATTGCTTTAAGGGCCCCGATTAACTGCGACATGATTGGAAGGCCATTGCGTTACCAACATGGTCACCACTAGCATCGTGACCAACGCACATTCTGAACCAAAATGCGCCATATCACAATAAAATCGTGCGTGGAGACCCTTTTTTAATAGCCCTGCTAGGTCACTAATGCTCACAAACACTCGCACTATCTGTCGCCAAAATGTCACCAATAGCGTGCACCACTAGCATGGTGAAGCTAATAGTTTTAGACAGTGCCTGGAGGTGACACTCCGCGACACCACGGACAAACCTCGGAATGGCTCAATAAACCGTGTCACTATTATCGATCGTGAAATAACCATAAAACTCGGGTTACATCGACCCGTAGCACTTCGATCGAGTCACTGCCAAATTGCTGTTCCCGATTGCAGTAATATAGTACACGGGGCTCTTCTTTCTCCCTGTGACAGCTCCTCCCCTCAAACACTAAACGGGTGTGAATGCTATTGAAAACATCGAAGATACACACACATCTGTATCTTTCGAATGGAAATCACATTTGGGGTTCAGGAAATCGTCCATGAAACCAACGAAAAAGGCATCTTCCCGTTTCGAAATGGCTTTGGGAAGAAACCAAACACTGATGGCTTCCGGGCCGTCAAAATAGCCCAGCGCCAGCAAAGGCATCACTCTATCCAACTCCAAACTTCCGCTGCATATATACAAAGCAGCAAAAAACCATTCCTCCCTAACGCCCCATTGTTACACCGCAACCGTCTAGGAGCTGTTTTCCGTAAAGCAAGCGGATCGGTTCTGCTGTATTATTTCTCTTACATTGCTGCCTTATGCAAAATTGTATTGTTCGTTTCAGGCTGCGGCCATACACTCATAAATAGACACGGAGGACACCGTCCCACCCAAAACAGAAAACATACCGAGAAGGCGAAAGCAGACAAGAAAATGGAAAGACAAATTGCACACGCCACATAATTTCACAACATGCCTTTGCAAATGGCATTCAGATAATGTTGCTGCTAAGAGAAGCAAAAGAAAACTCCTATATGCATGTATGACTGTGAGCAGTTTCCCATTTTGTCTTATTTTTTGGCCGTATTTGTTCAAGCAAAAGGGGGAACAGCGTGTCATCTTTGTTCTAGCCGAACGCGCATCAAAATCCGCTATTTAACAATAATGTACGCTGGATCCGGTATAATGGGAACACACTGAATGTAAACCCTCTGTTCGCAAATCTAAGCCTTCTCACTTGCAGAAACCCAAAGTCAGATTCCACGCACACTCACATACTTTCCATTGGCTTGCACCCGTATGCCATTATGCAAATGTTCTGTTTCGAGTTTTTCCAGCATTTTCAATCATTGTACTTGAAGGGGACAGTTAAGGAGTGTAGTAAGACAAGCGGAGATGATGTTTTTTGAGATAGATTTACAATGGTGGAGTTTTTGGTACAATGGCCTTTTACATAAAGCTGAGCTGGGATGGGAAAATAATGGAAAAGTAGCGTTATGTAGCTTAGAATAAATATGGCACTCGTATTGTAAATATTTTAAGTTCACAAAAAATAGAATGAATGTGAATGTTATATTTGGTTGGATTTAATGCGGCAAAATATATACAGTAATCACATTAAGGCACAAAAAAAAATGCATCTAAGATGTGGCATAATACATATTTAAGAAAATTGGCTTAGTACTGGACAAAATAAAACTTTCAACTTGCTGAATAAGTCAAAATTGATATGAGTAGTTTATTACTACCCATTAATACGGCCCCGTTTGCAACATTAAGTAGTATAATGTTATAGCTTCAAAATCGGCAGAATTGGCAGGACGAATAAGAGTGCCCTCTAATTGCTTGAAAAGATGCTGTACCCATATGGTAGAATTTCTTTTATTTTTCACCCGCACTAACACCACAGACGTAAACTGTCACGTGTATGTTGAAACATAAAAAATCCTTTGGAGGGTGAGGAACGGAGAATGAGCTTTTTTTTTCAGCAACAATTGGTCTCCAATTATTGCAAACTCTGGAATGGTGGTGGAAAAAGGGCAGCAATGGGAGGGAAACATCGTTGCTACTTGCATAACACTGCTTCATTGCACGTGACTACAATTTGCTCTTTTCTAGCACAGAGAGAGATAGGTAGATAGAGAGAGAGAGAGAGAGAGACATAGAGGGCGCCTACAACTGTCACCATTTGATTAACCTTTGTGCACCACCATGCATCGAAATGTGTGACAACGTATGCTGCTGCTAAAGTGGGACGAAAAATTACTTTCATTAGTAAGTAGAGCATCCTCCTATAGTGAAACAAAAAACCAAACAGCCGGGAGTATGAGGGGTGAAACATTATTTTCACGCGAAAACTGTCGGAAAAAGAGAGACGGTGAATAAAAGAAAGTAAACGAATGAAGTAGAGCAAGGTTATGGAATCGTAGGACAATTCCATGTTTCACTGGATCTCAAAAAGAAATAGTTGGGGAAAAAGGTTTCAGACGAAGAATTAAAAACACATGCATTGGTGCAAGGGTCAAGTAAAGAATAGCCATATGTTCTATATGTGGTCGCTTTACAAGGAACGGAATGTTTGTTTAATCCTTTTTAATGAAATGGATCGTTCAACAGCTGCTTTTTGTCTAGCATAGCACAATCAAAAAGGACACATTCGGTTCGAGGAAGGGTTACACATGGAGGCACAGCTGAATGATTAAAGCGTACGTCAGGAGGAAAAACTTCAAATTACAACTAGGGAAATAGCAACAAAAAAAACGGCAGCAACATTCTTATTGCATCATTTTAAAGCCTTAGACTTGGGGGAGATACTAAAAAGTCTTGCCACCATGGAAGATATCGATATTGCTGTGTCACTCATCGTTGCCTCGGCTTAAACCACCGTGCACAAACACTTGTGAAAACATTTTTAAACCAATGTTATTGCCTCTAGCTGTTGAACCTGTTGTAAACTTGAACGAAACTCATCGGATACCTACTTTTTTTCTCAATATAGCCCACCAACCTTCACTCAGCCGTCCAACTGTGGCCCGCTTCATTGGGTTTGAAAGCTCGGTTTTATTGGTACCGACAGCGGCTATGTTGTACCGAATGCGAGCCCAAAGCGGCTCCAAAGGTTTACCAGGAAAGGATATACCCTTTGGCTGCCCTTTAAAAAGCACGTGCGCTTCACTATCGATCTACAAAAGATCGACATAAGCATACAATATCGTCAACCCAGGGAATGGTAGCCTGTTCGCCATTGTCTGTTTTTCACATTTTACATTGCATAGTCATAACAAGTACAAGAAGTAAACGAACACAACAACCACCTAGGATTGCATTATGACAAGGAGCAAGTCAACCATGAGTAAGAATTAACCCCTTTTTCCCATGATCATTCGGAATCCGAGCAATTGAAGGCAACATTATGGGCCAAATGTAAGAATGCCTTTCAAGTTAGTCTTATCTATTTTTTTATCTTCTATTTTTATCTATTTAATTTTTTGAAACTTCTAATATAACCATTCTAATAGAAAGAAAGGCAACAATAATGAAACCAAGAAGTTTTATTCAATTCAAACATTGTTTCCAAAGTTTCCACTTAAAAAAAGAATCCCGCGAACAGCAGTGACAAATCGGAAAACATTTTTGTTTCCTGTTAAACAAATCTTTATAGTTTCCGCAATTCTTAAGAATAACATTCTTTTTGAACAAACGGTCAGAAGTATACACTAAACACAAAGGAAAGTGGTTTGAATTTTACTTGCGAGCGGCGGTTCTACCTTGCTTTGTTCATGCAGTTATGGAGTATGAGTATGTACTGACCTGCAACGAAAAATATGGAAAAGAAATGTTAGTTCCCTGTTTTCACCTTATTCTACACATGAGAGAGTGTGCGTGACAGTTTTTCTCGCTAGCATTTAACTGCTCGGCATACATTTGCTACACATTGCCCTCATATGCACAGTAATCTGCACTCGGCGAAATACAGAACGACTGTGGTTTATCGATTTTTATCCTTTCAACGTAGTACACACCAAACAAACCAGAACGGGGACTATGAAACTAGCTAGGAACTAACAGCCCAAAAAGATACTGCACCGCATCCGGGGTCCAAATGGATACATTCTTTGCAGACTTTTGCAAAGAAACAGACAACTACTCAAATATGTTGAAGCCCCAAAAACAGTACGTAGGTGTTGTAAAGTTGTTTGCTGACTGGATGCGATGGCCGAAAACAACAATAAAAAGGATCCCCTCACCCCTGTGAGATAGAATACGTTCTTTATAAGCATACACCTTCAACAAAAAAAGGGTTTTTTTATGAACAAACATGTACAAACGCTTCCTGTCGGCTAAACGAGAAGGATTCAGTATGAAAAACAAAACCTTTTACCAATTTGAGCGCACAGTACCTTTGTACCTTCGTGTATCCTCTTCCTGTCCTTTGGTGTGGCTTTATGTCGTATTTATTATGATAAGCTGCACTACTACCAGCAGTGCTGTTTCGGGCTGTTAGTTTTTTTCGTGTTATCTACACACATCTGGTAAGCCGCACACAATGCTGCTTCCTATGTTTGATCCTATTTTTTTATTCATCCTGATACAAGGTTTCGAGCACAAAGCGAGCACGGTAGATTCTCAACCCATTCATTCACCAATTTAAAAGCCAAACTCGGCTGATACGATTCCTAGTTGAAATAAATGTACTATGAGTGGTAGATTACCTGATTAACGGTCTTTCGAGTTTATAACGACACATTGATGTATCTTCATTGTTTTCGATGAGTTTGTGACGAGTGTTTGCGTTTTTTGGGAAGATTTTTTTTAAATGTTAGAGCTTCATATCAAACTGAAATAGGATACATCTTTTTTTTTAAATAACACTCCAGCTTTACTTTTAATTTAAGGATTTTAGATTAACCTTTCGTTAACCATTTCTCACACTTGGAAAACAAATCTCTTATACCCGTACTCGTACCGATAAATGGAATTATATGTTTGGGAAAAAGTCCTTAAAATGCAATCAACGTAAATTATACCCCTTGCACAACAGCTTCAGTTGCTTGGAATTTCTCAGCTTCGTCAGCGAAACCCTTCTTCAATTTTAAGACTGTCTCAGCATGATAGTAAAAACCCTTTTCATCGACCAGAAGGACCAACACAATGCAAAATATTAAAATTTAAATGGCCAAAGTTTCAGGCTAGCCAACCATAATATCACCTTAGCGTGCAACAGTTGGAATCGTGTAGTTAGAGCTTGATTTCCTGGCATAGCAACAAATTGCCCTCGGGGGTGTGGACGGACATCCGAAAGCAGAAACTTCGCAGTTAGCCAGCAGCGCAGTGTACAGCTTTCGCTGAATAGCTTTGAATGCATTTTAATTGGGGGTTGTTGAGGATTGCGGCAAGATAACAGATAACACTTTTGCCCGGGCTGCAATAGAAATCTGTCTCGCGCTGCACTACATACTATCCAAGAATGAGTCGTAATTGCATCATCCGAGAAAAGTGTCTTCTCCAGGAATGTTTTTTTTTTCACTTGTGGTTTTAAGTGATAATCAGAAAGGATTGAAGGAAAATTATTATTACCATAAAGCGACCACCGGTCAGTGTTGAGCTCACACTGATGAAGTTTGTTTGCCTTTGAGAGGAATTCTAGCAATTTTAATTAAGCCGATATCTTCGTTTTTCAAACAAACAATTTTGCTTTTGGATTTGAATCATTTAATTTTGAAGTAAAGAAATGTACCGTGCCATCGATTTAATCCATTTCAGATCAAATTGAATTTCACACAAGCAAATAGATCAAACGGATTGTAGTTCATTTTTTAATGAATAGATGTTGGGCCATAGATTTTACCGTACCTATCGAATCATTTTAACTAATCAATAGAATTTGGTTTCCTAACATTTGAACAGACCCACCCATTTTCAATGAAGAATTAACTAAAGCTTCTTTTTTTGCTCTCGGTGATGTTTTTTCAATCATACCACAGTCGGGGGACGGTAACAATTCGATTCATTCCATTTGTTAAAATTGCTCAAATCCCCGGGTCCCCTGTGTCACAGTTGAAATGAAGGAGCAAATCAACAACAAAAAGCCCAGCCAGCCGGATCTAGATCCCTTTATAAGCAAACGGCAACAATCAATCGAGTAAATATTTACTTACATCCCTTTGTGCTTTTGTGAAAATACCGAAGTGCCCTGTCACCTCGGGGGGAGAAGAGGTCAACGTGAAGGACGGGCGGCAAATAATAAGCAAACTCAAGAACGACATACCCTATTTTTGCGAAGCAGGTCAGCCCCCGGGACAACGGAAAGAACACAAGAGAATGCTTTGTTCCTTCTTGGGCAAATCGTCTCCGAAAATTCCCCACCAACTAGTTATCCATTGGCAACCGTTTCGTTTGATGCAAACCCCTTTTGCGTCGTGAAAATTTCTGCCTGTGTCTTTTCTTTTTTTCTGGATCATGATGTATGTGTGTGTATGAGTGTGTGCTGTACATTGAACTGAATGAAACGCAAAGAGCACCATCTTGAAAGGGTATTCGTGCAAACACAGATAGAGAGAGAGAGCTGACGGGACATTTTAGGTTATTGGTTTTTCCCGGAGACAAAAGAAAATAAACACGGTTTTCGCGACTTGTTCTGAAAAAAAAAGAACATTTTCTCGTGCCGTGCCGAGTGAAAATCAAGAAAACCACTTTTCTAATTTAAATCCCTGCTCGCGTGTTTATTGAAAACGGAAAAAAGCAGGTAGTTACCCTACAGGTAATAAAAATCTATAAAAAGGGGTTTGGAAGTAAAATAACAACCGATTCCATACATGCTCAATAAGGCCGGAAAAGCTGGAAATTGAACTCACTAATCCTAATAACTATTGTTTTCCTAATAACTATTGTCACGAAATATTCCCTACCGAGCCAGAGCACAGGATTCTTTGTTCCGGGTAGCGTTGGCTATAGTGTATTCTGTTTGATATTTGCAAGAAGCACTGGGGGATCAAGGGATTGCCGACGCCAACTGTCACGGATGGCCAAAAAGGATAACATACTGGGTATGTGTTAGGAACCCGAATCCCAAAGCGATGGGAGACCGACCAGCAAGAACGAGCAGTCAATGAAATCCAAGAATCGATGAAATTAGACAAACTACAGCTGTGTTCGTGGACGGAAATGTGTATTAAAGCGTGAAACCTTCCCCCTACAACCCAGATACCGTGTGACATGTTCGCTGAGGATTCGACAACCGTTTGCTTGTGGGGGGTTAAGAGTCTAAAAGCTTTTCAGTTCTCGAAGAAGAAAGCTGTTCGTTTGAAGCTGTAAAGCAATATATCATTAGGGATTAGGGCCAAAGACCGAGTCGCAGCGGCACATCTCTCAGCCAGGTGCCACTCGGTGTTCGATAATTTCATTTTGACCGTTAGTGCTGTTCGTTCAGTTACAAACGGATTTACCATTTTTGCTTCTCGGCTGCTTCTAATAGCTGGTAAGTTGAAACCATCCAAATCTACATTTGTCAGTCTTCGTGGTCCATTTAGAGGGGTTTGCTGTTGTCCCGAATAGAGCAAAAACCGATTCCGTTTGATCCATCCTTTTTGTTATAGCAAATGTAGTTGTTGTTTGTAAAGCCCAGAGATGGGAGCACGGAAGTGTTAAAATTTCCGGTAGCGTACGGTACAGGGCCCCCTAACACGCCAGGGGTTCGCTGTTTTCGATGTCATGTACAATTTTAGCATTCAATATCAAAGGGATTGAGGCTACCCGCGTTTGTACTCTTTGATTGCAAACATTACGGCACAACGATGGCTCCTCGCTGTCCGAGCGGCTACAAATGGTACGGACGGACGTGTATGGCATACATCAGCAGTCGCCACAAATCAGTAGCCTAAGGGATACGCACGTTAGACAGAGATACAGGGAGCGTAAAGCTCATGCTCAAGACTTAATAAAAAATCAACTCTCAAAAAGCGGCATTAGACCATGGGGAAAAGAAATCACAAATAAACTGCAAATTGAATGATAGCATTAGGCGATTCTGTCAACGCGTCGTTCTCTCCCACCCATTCTCATCCAGTATGATAACTCCCACCCCCCGCCCAACCCTCACCCTTTGTGTCGAGGAATGAAGTGAAGTTTTTATGCCCAACCTGAAACCAATCCTCACCACCATCAACTATATCTAGCGATGGGCTTTTTTGGCCTGAACAAATAAATGTCATGAATGTCATCATCCTTTTCTTGACGGTTCGTATTCGTAATTTACCTTTCTGTCACCTTTCTCTCCTACATCCCACAGTCTGGAGCTTCACCAACTAGAGCTCCCTAAGTATGTGCAACAACGAAGACAACGCCAGTCCCAGGGTCTCCTGATGACCATTCTGCCTGAAACATGACATCGGTACCACCTTTCCCCTCACTCTCTACTGGGAACTCCCGGCCTGTGTTGGAGCGAGTGTCAAGTGACAACTGCCAAAAGCCAATCGCCAAATAGTGTACACAAACATATCCATCCACCCTTGGAACGGTTTCCGGTGGCAGATAAGTGTGATGAATATTTACGGTTGCCGAGCTCCCGCGTCCTTCCTTTTTCATAACACTCGATGGAACGTGACTTCCAAATATGGTTTTTCGAGGGAGGAAAAGCGTTTCCTTGCTTCCGGTTGGCCAGGTGCGGACATACTGTTTTGAGATTCTGCTTTTAACATCACATGAAAACACGGGATGCTCTAAATGGGTCTTCCGGTTTAGGCGACACTGTATATTTGTACAAGTGTGCTCCGCTGCTTGTCGCTCCCTGGACGATCGTTTACCAGTCGCCACAATTCCGAATCGAAAGAAGGTAAAGCTTTGATTGATATGCTATGGTTGATTTCTTATAGCAGGCTGATTGCGGAAGAGGGACGATACACTAGAGGATGGAAACTACTCGAAGGAAGGAAGTGGTATTTTACCTGCCTAAAATGCTAACAGTGGTACGCCATGGCGCTCAATGGCCCATTTACCTACTCACTTATGACTCCCTGAAGCGGAGTTTAAGTGATAATTTATGGCACGAGCTTTATGAATATTGTCAAGTTTCTTTCGATACTTAGAGAGAAAGGTAAAGTTGGCACCGATGTCGCATGATATTTCGCACCATTTACACTGAGCCCTTTTCACTGTACGACGGAAGGAACCGGATACTATAAAGAAAGCGTGCTAGTTTAACAAATAGCGGGCATGTGGCGGTATTGGGCAGTGAGAAAAGGTTATGAAACGATGAGAGTGCGCGAAAACGGTTTGAATATTTCTTTTTGTAGCATCACCCTTTTAAATCGCCCTGCTTGGAATGCTAACGATGAAGGGTTGCAGAAATGTATCCCCCTACTCATTGGACCAGTAGAAAAGTGAGTGGAAAACGGGAAGTTATTATACGTTTTTGTTCTGCTTGACGTTGACCGCCCGCGGCTACGTGGAACGTGATTTATGCGCGGACGGGCGTTGAGAAATGAAATCTGACAAAATGTACGTGACACACGGGTCGAGAAGTTAAGGGGGACTACCAAAATCCCTCCGCAAGATCGCTTTTGAATCGTTCATTTTGGACAAGTTGGGTGTTTTTTGCTCTACTTTGGAGTAGAATGCATTATGTAAGTGGCATTCCGAAATGAAATTGGCAAAATGGGAAGATCTGACTGTTTCTCTTTATCTCTCTCCTCTTTTCTCTCTGTGGTGGATTTTGCAGATCATGCTACAAAAAAGTATCCTGGTTTTATCCACTTTGATTGAGACAGGGCGATACGAATCCTGTCTTGAAATATGGACTCGAAAATTCATTATTTTATAGCCATGGTCGCTGAAAAGATGACATCGCTGATGCCCTTTGCAGATTGCACACATTCACATAATTACCAAATCCAACCACTAGAAAAGCTTTCTGTGTTGTTTTGTGTCTTTCACTGAGCTGGTCCGAATGTTTCATTAACAGTTCTATAAATCTAACACGCATCCAGTCCATTGTGCAAAGCAATGTGCTGGTTTTGCTTGATTTGAACGCAGCCATCGCGACGCGTCTTTTCTGGTGGTTATAACTTTTAGTTGGTAAAGTTTACGAATGACATTTCCTAGTTCCAGTTCGATTGTTAGCGTGTAGTAAATGTCGGATTTCGAAGTCACACGAAGAGATACACAAAGATACCACAGAAAATTAGATCAGGCAGTCGCACGGATAGGGGGAAAAAAGAGTTTTATTAGATATAAATCTACAGCACGATTCACTTGAGCCGAGAACATGAATCACTGACAAAAATTGACCATTTTTTGCGCTGCTGCCTGGTGAAAGTAGTTCTGGCTTGGTAGCAAAAATTCAATTTTATTTAGAACCAGAACACAAATAATCAAATTAAGGTAACTTTTTGAAATTTCATCCTCCCATTCAACTTTTCAACTGACGGAATAAAAGCTGTATTTAAAGTATTTCAATTAAGATTTGACCAGCTTTCTTCGTAAGTGCTATATAATAAATAAAATATATAAAATATATAATATAATAATATTATGGGGGCAGCCAGGTGGTCTAATGGATGGCGCGCCGGCTCCTGTAAAGGCCGGAGGTAGTTCAATTCCCATCCGGACTGTCCCCCGTAGCAAGGCCTGACTATCC
>KB697683.1:0-29827 GCA_000349165.1 Anopheles christyi
GGTGTGTTTTGAGGCAGAATGTGCTTAGCAGTTCTAATTATTATGTTAAGATGAATTTGGAAAACATAACAACACATGAGTATTCTGAAAATTAAATTTTCAGTTTTTCTGATACAGTGTATGAATATACAGTGTGGAATGTTTTCGAGAAGAAGTTGAAACCTTTCGAAACTAAATGAGTTCTTTTCTTTAATTTGTGTTTTGTTGCTTGTTTATTTATTTACTTTCTCCAACGTTTAGTGGTAAAATTCAATGCCTTTTCTTGTATTCAGTGTTTCTAGTGTGTCTAATTGTTGGTTCGTATGCACATTCTTTTCGTTTTGATTATTTCTTCCCGTTCCATTATGATATTTTGAATATCTAAGTCAAATATTGAAACCCGAATCAAGAGATTCATACTTTCTCAAAAATGTAACATTATTTTTTCTTTAAATAAACAAAACTGCTACGCACTGGACATTGAAAAGCCACACAACACTTGCACACACCAAAAAAATCACCATTTTTCGATCTCTCTGTAGAACGATATTCCTCCGGGACACTGCTTCAAATGATTGTTCGTTAATTAAACCTTCTCAAATGCGTTTCGAACCTTGCGATACGAAAAAAAACCAACTCTTTGTACTCTTGCCGATCAAAAACGCAAACATCAATCGCATGACATATCGGACGGAAGCTTATGACTCAAGAAACGATTTGCAAAAACTGTGATTGCCCCTTCGAAACAACTCTTCCCGGTTCCGAAGGGGAGCCAAATGAGAATCGATTTCATCGCAATTTCACCCCTCTACGAACCCACCCGTTTCGAAAACAACTCCAACCCCGCCCCCCCCCCCTCCTTAAGAGTGTGGTGCAAAACGATTTCCGGGGTTGATTTTTGGCCAACCCCCGGAATTCACTCAATCAATCGCACATTTCCAAGTTCAATCAACAGTGGACCGTTCGACATTTTCTTTTCGCACCCGTCGCACCTGCAGTCGGTATTTTTCCAGCTGCACGAAAGGAAAGCAAATTCGAATTTGCTCGCTACAAGGGTGCAAGAAGCAGTTGGGAGAACCGTTTTTGTGCCGTTTCTTCCATTTACCAAAAAGAACTCCGCTATCGACTGTAGTGTGGTGGTGCTGCACAGAACTCATGATTGATCACTGTTCCGAAGTTCGGTACAATCAATTTTGCTGTTGCCGACATTTGACGTTGACCTGTTTCTTGCAGTTGACGTCTCCCAACGCTCCTACGTGCGAGGTGCGAGAAAACGGTTCCTCTTGTGCAGTGGCTGTTGATGGAAACCTGACGACAGCAGGCGCACTCGATGCAGAAAACCCCGTCAATGAGCCACCCGTGTACGGGAATTCAAAACACACCAACCAAAGCAAAAAAATAATAGACCCAACCATTTGAGGGTTTTCCCATTCTGGGCAAGCACACGTTGGGTGCAGAACATGATCTTACCCGTTGCAAATTCGTCACCATCGACCGATGAGGTTTGTGAGGGGGAGAGGAAATTTCATTCCGATAGCGAGAAAGGAGCGAGATTGTTTGCCTACGGTTCGACTCATTTTGTGTGGGGGAAGTCGGTTAAGAGAAAAACAGGGTATACGGAAACCCCTGCAACATGAAAGGTAGGAAGAAGGGTGAACCAAACATAGAGAGAGAGTAAAAAAATCCACAACCAAACATCACATACATCAACGGCAGAAATCGAAAACTTCGGCCCACATCGCGCTTGCTACTGGCAACCCGTCGAAACCAGTCGGATTCGACGCTTCCTTACCCCCTTTTTTAAGGCTGTGGGTAACGCAACACCCACAATCAGGCGCGCACACCAAACACACGCCATCACTTTCCACCATCAAACGCAGACGATTACCTCCCGCATATTTCCCCCGCATACCCGTAAAGCATTTCCCGGATGCCCGGATGCCTAGTTCGGCAGGAAGAAGTACAAGCAAGCACACAAAAACAATGGAAACATGTGCGATTCTCAAACTCGAACTGCATCATCACCACTACTAGGGGTTTGCACTTAGATGACCGATTTCACTTTTGGGTGCGCTCGATGCACAATCACCCACCACGACCATCATCATCATCGTCAATTGTTTGGGTAAGAAAAAAAAGGTCTTCTTTGGCTGGATGTTTTTTTGTTTACCAGCACGAACAAGAACCACGTCGAGTGAGTAGAGTGTGTGCGTGTGAGGAGGGAGGGGGAGAGTTCTGAAGCAAATCTTTTGCCGGACACTTTGCGTACCTAATGTGGGCACTAATCACCCAGAATGTTGACATTGTTGTCACGTTCTGCGGCTCGTCTTGCTTTCAGAAGGAATGCAAGTTCATTGAAATTGAAATTCGTGTTTTTGTTGTTGAAATTGTAAGTTTTCTTGTGTAGCCTATTTTGTTTCCATTTTATTTGGTTAACAAATACTAGAAAAAACAAATTCAAATATTCTAGCAAGTCCCGTTATTTGAATTGCCATTTTCAGGTAAACTTATCTAAGGGAAAAAAAATATGCTCATATTGTTTCCGCCCGGGTTCGAACCGGGGACCTTCTGCGTGTGAAGCAGACGTGATAACCGCTACACTACGGAAACAGTTATCTGGCAGCAGGCTGTTAACGTACCAGCTTGACGTTTACCGTTTCAAACAATAATCAAAGACCAAAACATCTTATGATGAATACCACGATTTTAAGCATCTTGCTACTCACACAGACAGACACTCAACGAAGCTCTATCGAAAACGAACCAATTGCTTCGCGCTACCAGCGCGTAAATGCTATCTGCAGACAACAAACAAAAGAAATCAAAAACACACACTCACCCCTGTCGGAACCAATACTAGCGCCCTGTCTAAACGGTTCTAATGGGAAAGGGGCATGAGATTGCTTTTCTTTACCATACATGCTTACATTCTTACCACTAGTGTCGGTGACATTTTCCGACCCACTTAACCGCCGGTGCTCCTTGCTCCGATCTCTCAAAGGTGCAGATGAATTCGACACACGACTCGAATCTGGTGACAAAGGCACCCATGATACGAACGATTAGAGAGAGAGAGAGTCGCTACGGGTGCACGGGAGTGTTGCACTTTGGGAACTTTAGTTTTTTTTTGCTGCAACCCAAGAGGGCGGCATAATTTCCCATCACCGCCATCAGCAGCAGCAGCACTGCTGTCGGTGATGCTGGCCAGACATCACGCCAAAAGCATTCGCGACCCCCCCCCCACCTCTCGTATGGTTCGGGTGGAAAAAGTTTGCCTTCATCTTCGCACCAGCAACAGTTTTCTGCAGACAGCGTGCTTAACCCTCGAAAGGTTGGTAGACACAGGCACTGCAAGACATTCTGCAATCTGCAATCTACCTTCCTGTAAGGCTGGAAGGGTGATTACTGGATCACCCTTATAATGTGGCACCAGCGCTAAATGGAACCTAGATAGGAAAAGGGGAAACGCTAAACCAGCCTTTCTTGTGACGAGGAAAAACAAATCACAACCACCGTCCTTCAAAAGGACAAAGCGACCGTACACGTGCGTACGGGACCAGCATGTTTTGGAATGCCAGTGTGGCAACTGTACACACTGTCGGATTCCCTGCGAGGAATGAAATGTTTTCGTTCAATTTGAACTGGCGCCCAACATGGAAGACACTTGTTCAACTGCTGGTATTTCTTCATCGTAAAAAAAACCCAAAACTTTTCAAGGTAAATAGCAATCTAAACGAACATTCTTCAAGCAAGACAAAGTTTAGTTTTCATACATTAGTTAAATGAACGACAGTGGTAGACATGGTGCTTTCTATACACTATATTTGAGCAGTTGTTTTGAGGAACGACGTCGGCACAATCTGAAACTACAGTGGCAGTTGATTCAATACCACGCGAAGCAATGTATACTAGTTAGAGTTTTACTATATGGCAATTTGGTTTACTGTTTTGTTTAACATTTCTGGTACTTTTAGCTTCCTTTACTTGTCGGAGTAGAAGTTGTTTTTTTCACGCCGCTGATGCAAGATTTAATGATTAAATGTATTATATTACATTTAAATTTTTCCACATACATTGCAAAGCTTAAATACTTAATAAAAACAAACGTATTTTACATCTTACTATCTCATTTCACTTGCATCGATACATTGTTTTGAAATAAGTATACAAACAAAAGTGTTTGTAAAGAAGGTAAAAACCACCAATCAGTCCCAAACACACTCACAACTTCCCAACCTTCCAGATACAGCGAACTGCCTGCGACATCTCGATAAGAAAGAAACGTCCCCTTCCCTTCCCTAACCAACACCCGTGTACGTGTTTTCACAAGCATTTCCACAACGCTACCGCCTGCAGGTGGGCTGCCTGCATATACCGATAATGTATTTCATCTCCCGGAGCTCTAAACCTTCCAAGCCAATGTCCGATGTCCACCACGGCTAAATCCCAATCACTGGTACCACACTACCACCGAGCGTGCACTACCCCGACACAATCCGTTCCGAAAACAAACGACAACAAACCGCCATCACAAACACTTGCGTTCTCGTAATGGTCTCCTTCTCCCGACCACTCCACCCAACATCGCCAAAGCGTTCCATGCCTGCATGTGCGTCTAAGATTTTAATGGATTGACGACAACAAGGGACAGAGTGGCCTTTCCTCCACCATTAATCCTTGGCGTGGCTAATGGGAAGAGGAGTGAAAGAAGAGGGTGTGTTTCAGGGTTTCCCCAACATCTACCATCTCCGCCTGGCATGCCCTGCTGCGGGATAGTAGTGGCACAGCCCTACACCGGCTGGCGGGAAGGAGGACGAAAGTTTAATGCAACATACTGCCACTTCACCATTTGCTGGAACAACACGCACCAGCCAAGTTGCAGTGTGTGCCAGCCATGTGTGTTTGAGGGGGGGGGAGGGTTTTAGGTGGTTGATATGGTGGCGTATTCCTTTTTTTTCACTTGCTTCTTTCTTCGTTGTCGCTCAAACTCGCACATGTTTGGTTTACCGTTCGATGTACGAGTGCCAGTGCCATGCTGAAAGGAGGGAGAGTGAAAGAGCGTTTGCAACTGCCAGTTGCAACAGCCGTGAGGATGCAATTTGCCATGCGAGCAGACTGGCTTTGCCTTCAAGTGTTTTTAATCTTCTAGCAAAATGGAGCATAATATATCTAACGTTTTATTTTGTTTATAAAATAGAAGAGGAGTTGTTACATAGATGATGTATTTAATATCAAGCTGAAAATGGATTGTTTGATGATCAATTGGGACCTGTAGCTCAGACCTAACAATTATCAGCTCATAGCACTCACCACACTCAGGTGCTCTTTTGCGCAGGGGTTAGTTAAGTTACAACACGCAAGTCCTGAGATTAGTACTTGATTCAATAGGACGTCTTTCAATTTTACTCTACATTCTACTTGCTAAGCCCTTGCACATCACAGTTAGGAGGTTCGATTTTTTAAAGAACGTGTTAGTTGTTAAATTTACAACCATTCTTCACGAAAGAATGCTTATCTAACAGACCAGCAGTTAAAATGTGTGAGGCTGTATGATATAACTGGAGCTCTCGTTCAAAGTAGCAATACCCTTCGCAATACCAGTGTCCATCGCGAAGTTTAAAAAAATCCCTCTCCTCTCCATCTGTTCGCTTCTCAATCATGTTTACGAAGGATCGGAAACAGGATCTACATTTTTTACATACTTTTCCAACCCTTGCTCTTACCATCTTACTGTGTGGGCCGAAAAAAAAGGAAGGATTCTGATGGAAAAATTGTAATAAGACAAAGGAGGAGGGAAAGGACCGTTAGGAGGATGGCATAGAACCATGTCGGTTAAATTGTGCCTCCCAGCCACCCCAAATAAAACATGTTGGCCCCATTCGCACAACCCCAACCCGGAGGGACACATAGCATAGCGGGGACGAAAGCCCAGGATGGGGATGGAAGGGAAAGGGAAAAAAAACATGGCGCTCGGGCTAGTACAGCTCGCACCATGCGGTCCTGCAGTGATAAAGGAAATAATGTTTGTCTTCCTTCTGACACCATATGATTAAAATACCTAAATAAACATATTTGAAGCGGGTGACACATATGACCATATGCTGCACTCTCTCTCTCTCTCCCATCCCTCACCCGACGCTTCTTTGGATATGTGTCCCCCATGCACACACACACTCGGGCATCAATTCTATCTCTCTGTCGATGGTTGTGGAAAACCTGTCCCTGTTTCAATCGCACGGGCAAGCATTTAACTGCGAGAGCAAAATCGCGCAGCTGCTGCTGACGAAGCTTATGTGTGGCCATCTTTAACTACGGGAGAGGCGTGATGTGGTGTGATAATGGGGGGAAATGTAGGGAAGGAAAAAGGCAAATGTTTTCCGCTTCCAGAGCTTCCATCCTCCAGGGAAGGAGGAAAAACACCAAACAGGCGAAAAGGGAATGGAGCGAGCGAAATTATGGCGCGATTTTCAATCTGTCAGTTACTTATCGGCAGCCATGTGGCAAGTTTCACATACATTGACGGTGCGATTTTCTTTTCAAAAAGTAGTATTGGGAAAAATGGAAAAATTCCTTTCTAAATGGGAATGTTGACTGAAAATTGAGTTTTAATGTTTTATTCTATTTATTAGCATTATTAGCATATTTTTTTAAATAAGAATTGTTGTTCAACCTTTTACGTTGGTTCATTTCAATCTAAGGAACGATCGTTTCTGGACAACATCACACATCCCAATGCACTACACACATATCGTCCACACCTCTTTAACAACTGACGTAATAATGGCGCGTAAACAATGTGTGGAGTGTGAAACGTTGTATGCAAAGTAAGCACGGCAAGAAACTTATCGCCAACTAGCTTCTTTAATGAATGAACTCATCCTAAATGTTTGGCTGATGATTAGATCGCCAAAACAATGAGAACCCACCAGCTCACGTGATCTATGCGGCACAACCAAAGCGCGGTAATGAATGCAACCTGGCCGATCCTGGTGCTTGTAACGATCGTGCTGCCTGTTTCTTATCTCGCTGCCAAACGTATTTTATTCTGCGCACCATCTCGTTTGCGTTAAATATTTTCGAGTATGTTTTAAAAACATTTCCCTGTTTCCCATCAAGCTCGCTTTCCTCCAGTAGTGACGTAGTTTTTGGCAGGCCAGCATTTTTCTAACCCCCTCCAAACAGCAGCCAGCCGTTTTTGGGGTTAAACATCTGCAGTTTTTCAAAAACACGATTGCAAAACGGTATGCCATTTGCCATTGGTGTTTGCTCTTGAGCTCTCGGGGAAACGTAGGAGCAAGGATGAGAGAGAAAGAGACAGATAAAGAGGGGGGAAAACAGACTGAGCGAGTGAAAGAGACACCGTTGCTGTGTAAGATTCAACAGATGATTTTCTGTAAGTGTTTCTCAAGTGGGTGGAAATGCGGGGTCGTGTGGGAAAACGAAAAACTCTCTATGCCGGGCAGGCTAACAAGCTGGATAGACAAAAGAGTTTTGGGATGGAACTGCATGGAAAAACCGGGTGATTTAGATTGAAGATAGATCTTTTAACCATGAGTTCCATCACATTGCGATTTGGTTAAATAAGCGAAAGAACCGTTTAGCTGAACAAGGCACAGAAGAAACGGGTCTTGGTCATAACAATTTGTTTGCATAGAAGAAAACCGATTGACACGCGTGTGTTTCCACACATCGTTCGATAAGCACACTCTTTGATACTGGGTTGCTATGGTAAAATGTGAAAACTGAACAACAGCCTTTATTAGGCTCCGCTACGCCTGAAGGTATGCAATAATGTGCTTTTTCTCATCTTTTGAGGATTGCGATTTTACTAATGCAAATGATGTTTTATCGTTTTTTTTAACATGTACCATTATATTCTATTTTCAAAAAATCTTCAAATAGAATTCAACACCATCACTACAATTAGCACTCCTTGTTATCCGTCAGTTCCGTGATAACCACTCTTCCCGTGCCGTTGGGTGGGTAAATAAATTACTTTTCCACTCCGGAAAGGTGTCGTATCCACAAAAATCTTCCCCGTGGACAACAAACAGCCACAGCATCGTGAGGCATTCAATTCATGAACAATAGCGCGCTGCATCTAGAAAGCGGGTAAGCACACAGCGTTAATGCCTGCAGCAACCACCAAAACGGCCACACAGCACAAATGCACAACCTTCCTTATGCACTGCACAACAAACCGGAATTGCTCCCACACTGCGAGTGAAACGCAAAAATAAAGTTCGCGAAAATCAAACAAACACACACAGACGAACGTAAACAGGGGCAAGAAGAGGAAGAAGAAAAACCGCACTCCAGAACACAAGCACCGGGAAAAGCCCGCCGAAAGCAAACCGCTTGATAGCGAGTGCAGTGCGTGCACGGTTCGTGGAAACCAAAGCAGTACCCGTGGCGAAGAGGAGTATCAGTGAAGGGAAAACCCTCACCCCAAAGTACTGCTAAAGTATTTCGTTTGCCATTGCAGAGAGACAGACACAGTGCGAGCGCAAGGAGGTTGTCGAAAGGACAAACGGCAGCCTAGTTGTGGCTGGTGTGTCGGCATGCTGCAGCACAAACAAAGGAATGTCGATGAGAGAAATAACAAAACAAAAAAATATTGCGAACAGAGACAGGGAAAACGAGAGCAAAACCTCCTCCACCGCTCACAAACACATACACAAAGTAAGGATGCACGTGGAAATTGTGGAAATGATGGCGACGGTGGAGAAAAGCGCGTTGAAATTAGATTAAAAACCAAATGTTACGTCTGTTTGTGACATGTTTTTATAATTCCATCTTTTTTCAACCCCGCCTACCCCCTTACCCACCTGCATCCATTTTTCTTGCACTCTTTCTCCTCCCAGCTAGAAGGTTTTCCAGTTCGGAGTGTGTTGGTTCGCTTTTTTTTTTTGCTCGTTCACTCCCATTTTCTTCCAATGTGTGTACGAACGGTTCCTTTCGTGTTGCGCGTGCAGCAAATATAGTTCGGTCGGGGTTTTGTTTGCGATTTGCTGCTGTTGTGGCCACCCTCGTTCACATTTGTCTACCACAGGGGGTGTCATCTCCATCGTGTGTGTCTGAGGGGCAAAAAGATTACCTCCAGCCCAGTATCTCCCACCACCACCGGCGCAAAAAACTCGAATGAAATCAACCGCGGTATTTAACAATCATGTTGGCAGCGTGAGGACAATTCAGGCAGATTGTGTTTCGTTTCGTTATGTATGGTTGTTGTTTTTTTTTTTACTTTGCTCAACTTGTTCGCTGATGTTTTTGATGGGTTTTTTTTTCTCCCTCCTCTCTTCGTTCGGGTGATCGTACTAAATATGTTTACGTACCAGCCGTCCCTAGGGTGACAGCGGACGGGACCGGATTTTTCGCGATAAACCAAAGCTGCATGGCAAATGACAGTTGTTTTCGGTGCGCTACTACTAAGCGACCGTGATTGCAAAGGACAGCAGGAATAAATAAAGCTTACGGTTAACAAAAAAGTGGTCTAAAGGATACGTGTGTGATGCACCTTTTCCACAGGTACGTAGATTCCGGTTCTATATGTCCTATTTCTGTCCCTTCATGTTGGGCTGGAAACATCAGATCAACCGGTCCCGAGATCCTTTTGCAAAATTATAAAAAAGGACACCTTACATTTATGATTTTTATGCCACCGACCGCCCTACACGCTTGAAAGGATGGGGGGAGGAGTAAGCGACCAACCCATTTCTAAAATTCGGAACGCACAATCGTCAAACGGTGTTCCGCTGGTGTTTGAAAACGATTGCAAACATTGCAAGCCAACCGCGTGGAGTAAAACTTTTTAATTTACGATCAATATTTATGACGAACGCATGGACTGGGGGAGGCTTCTTGCAGTTGCTCTTGATGTTTGTTTGTGTATATGTGTGTGAAAAAACCAATAGAATCAATCTGTGCCACATAAAACCGTCGATGGAACATAAACGGACACCTTTTCCTCCCTTTTTTTACGACGAATGGTTATGTTTCGGACTTTATGTGGTCCCATTAGCTTCTCTCTCGCTCTCTCTTTATCTGCTGTTTTGCCTGGAGGGTCGAAGTGTTTTTCTTCGTTTTGCTTTTTTTTCCCCGATTTTAGGATGCTCCAGCGGACGAACAGTAGGCAAGCGTGCAGTATCCAATTGCTCCAGGAATGGAAAACCGCAAATATTCGTATCGAGGTGGTTTTGGATTCGACTTTAGCGACAGAGATGACAAACGAACACGCAGCATCGGTAGCGGTTTTTTCAACAAATTGCATGTAAACAGGGAATGGGTCACCATTTGGTTGGCATGTGCGGTGGCACGTGCAGTAAACTGCCATTAAAGTTGGATGGGTGGACTTTACAACAAAAAATGTTGGTATCTATTTCAGTGCTACAAAACAACTATATTGGATATAATAAAACAGAGCAAATTGTGTTTAAAATATAGAGCATTAACATGCTTTTTATATATGTGTAATCTTTGGCTGAAGGACTGCAATTTTCAGTGATGCTGGTAAAATATCGATTTGCATATCTTTAGGCGTTTTTCCATATTAAATAATCTAAAGTTGATATTAAAATCAATTAAAGTTCCCAACAAGAATACGAAATCGACAGCTCAAGAATGCACATTTCTGATTTTTTGTAGCATAAAGCAAAGATCATGTCAAAATGTGCTTTGTGAAAAGTTCAAAAATTAAAAGAACTTATAAAATATACATTTTTAAATCGACTTTAACTACTTGAGTAACTTGAGCGTCAAAAAACATAAACCAATTAATCAATATCGAAACAATGCTGGCTACAAACCATTTTCTCACCCATATTTTCGATGCTCACCATTGTCGCTACCGCTCCCCCCCTAAGTTGAACGTTCCCGATCAATGGTGCACACCATGGGTTTTCAGGGATTCGTTTCGTAACCATTAGATTGTACCAGTACTGGTGCAAAGATATCGCTCATGCTGGTTGAGTGCCGCTTTCACTCTCCGGCAACCAGCAAACACGGAACACCACCGCCAAAAGGTCGTGTGATAATTTATTCCACCGCCCGGAGATTTGCCCAACCGGTAACGAAACGTAGCGCTTGGGACGGGCCTGGCCCAACCAGAGGATGCTGGTCCACCATCGGTACCATTTGTACCACCGCCATGGCTCCAACCAATTACGCCAGAATGCTTCCATCATTTAAAACCAATCAACGCCATGGTGGGCCAGTGAGGTTTGCCTGCAGCATCAGAAGCAGCAGCAGCAATCCGGCCACACGCGTTCAACCTTATTTTTCTATGTTGCACTACGCCAACAAACGGCTCACACGGTAACCAAAATCTGCGCTTACGGGATGTTTAAACACCCGCCAAACAAATTTCATGCAAAAAACGGGCAACAAATGCTCAATCGATTCGTCCGCCACTTGATGCTGTCCAGAACTCGCCCCAGTACTGCCCGGATGCTTGCGAACGCTGAATGCCGGATACGCACGCACCTACCGGCAGTGATCATGGTGTGAGCATTGCAGACAAACGATCGTCCGAAAACGGCGCAAAAGAGTAATGCGGGCCCTGCCAGCAAACAGACAGGCCCCTGTCAGTGTTTTTGGGGGGAAAATAGGTACATTAAATCTTCGTTATTCGCACCGCTAGAAAGAAAACAGAGGGAAACAAGTGAAATGGGCTTTGCTGCGCCCCCAGAAAAAAACCCCACTGAGAAGCTTTGCCGGTAGTGTACCCGCTCCATCACCCAGCACGGAAATCTCTTAAGAAATATTGTATTAATTTTTCAAAGCATCCCAAATTTAGATCAAAATACCTTCAGCCTCAGTGTCACCTTGGCGAGATAAAGGCTACCCGAACCCGATGGAAGTCTTTTCGAGATCCACAAACACGTACACAAACAGCGCACTATCAATGGGGCAGCATTCTTCGTTGCCGAACACACTGGCAGCCTCCAATGCCACACACGGGGCGCAGCTCGCGCCAAGTGTTAAAACAGCTGAACGCCAGCTCGGTCAACACACGCCGCACGCAGCTGAGCAAACGGATGTGTATACGCGAACAATACGCGCCAGCAAGTACACGTACCGAGCGTATCTGCGTAATGACATCGTGTGCGAAGGGTTGTAAAGACGGGGCGCGTCATCTTGGTGCAGATGCGGAAGGGAGTGATCAATAAAGGTGGGAATTTCCAGTAACATTGGAATAGGAAGGCAAAGAGTGGGCAGGTGGATGTGGAAGGTGGAATATTCTTGGAAGATTACAATGATTCACGAAGGTGTTTTAAGATGAATACAAATTACTATTTTGATTGCAACTTAAAATGACGCACCTTCATTAAGATGATATTGCATGAGCTAGAAGCTTGTCCGATTTTTAGGAAAGATTGGGGATGGTTAAGAGCTGGGAATCCTTCCCATAATTAAAGATCTAGATCTAGCTCTTGAGAGTTATCAACTTCATTATCCAGTTACTGCGATTTAGTATCTAAATGGCACTACATCGGACTCATACTGCTAAGGCTCAAATGAGCTAGCAGAGTGTGACTTTATGACTCTATTATTTCTAGGACATAGAATTGATGTAATGCCAATTATCAGGACTTCTTCATATGTTGCTTGGGCTGCTATGTGTATTTAAGCAAGAGTATTAAAAACGGTAACATATAATGAACTTCTTCTAGTGTCATGGAATACATCCTCGCTTTCTATACACTTCGTGGGACAGAAATCACTCGCTAAACAATTGCTCAGAACTTCTCAGAACTCAGAAAGTCAAAAAAACGTAAATCATTAATAGCTTCACTCTTTCAGAAATGTTTCATTACACATTCTTCAACATACTACAGCCCCTATGGCTCCAAATTCAAAACACACGATTGCTTTATTTGTCAGAAAACATACCATCGCTGCCCATTCCTAGAAATATACTGCAGATGATTGAAGGAACCGTATGCAACACTCCCGCCGTTGCGGAACTAAGTCAATTAGCTTTGCTGGGGAATAAAACAAAAACTCCCCTGCACCCTCCTCTGGACACTACTGGCCTCTTCAAGCATTGCGTTGTGTATTTGCTAGGAAAGAAAAAACAGACGCAGTAAAATATTTTCAATACCACACTGGACGATGCCGGACAGAAAGCAGACCCATACCAGGCTTTTCCCCCAAGCGCAGCATTCCATCGCAATCGTACCCCAGCATCACAGACCGACCAACAGCAGCGGCACTATGGCAAATACGCGATGGTAAATGGATGGATAGCAGATACACCTTTTTTTTTTTGTGTGTGTAGAACTTTGGATTTCTATTGGGTGGGGAGAGGTCTTTTTTTCTCTCCTGTTGTTGTTGCTTCACTCATTACCAACACCTTCCCTCACACGCAGGAATGCCTGCATTCGTGAGTGGCAAGCCAGCGTGAGATTTTGAGACGCGCAAACCTGCCTGTTTACCTTTTCGCAGGTGATCCCCCAAAAACCACGCCGACGATAAATCATTTCCCGAAACGCAAGCACACCGGAGCCATGTGCGCGGTACTACGCTGGACTCACACACACACACACCTATTGTGTGACGAAAGATGTGCCGTAATGCGATACAATCCGAGGGTGCAATGGAAGAGGAAAGGGCATTCTAATTGATTCGCTCAACGGACGACTTACGCGCGTCATGGTACAAGCATGGTTTTAAGGTCTTATCTATGATGCCTGCTACCAAGTAGCTCAAAAAACACGCACCACGGACTGTCGGTACTGCCAGAACCCGGTTGGAACACTTCAAGTGTGGTACGAGTACCTATCCTGTCTGCCTAGTTCCTGCCGTATCCGCCGCGTACCAACCGATGTGTGCTAATGATGCGCAGCAAATGCTTGAAAAGGCACAGCCGTCTGACCTCGCACTAGACGCGCGTCCTGCCCATACGTTCCGGGGAATGGAAATGAAGATTTGATTGGAACCAGCGCAAGAGAGCGTGTGTGTGTTTGCACCATTTGCCGCGCCTTACCTGAAAATAGAAACGAAGAAATGAAACATACGGTCAGTCATCGGGACTAAGTCATCACTGCTTGCGAAGGCACGCCATGCACTTTCACACGATGCGTGTCATTTTTGGTAGCAAAGTTTAAACCCGGCTCGCAGCCGTACCGAGTGCGTGTCTTTTTGTCCGCCCCGGTAACATCCTGCCACAAGTGACGGCTCGTTGCCATAATTACAAATACCACCGGGTAAGTTTGTCTTCTAGCGGGAGACACTACCAGCTGCCACCAATCTTGGCCAGCGCATTCGGTGCTTTGATGCCGCTTTTTCGAGGTGACAAAAACAAAGTAGTTAGAGGTGGGGTACACTTGTGGAGGTACGGAAGGTTCCCGCGATCGGTTGGCAGTTTTTCGACTTAATTAAGATCGCGTCGTGTTTGTCCGGGAAAGGGCGACCTTGTACTGCGCCGCGCGTAATGGTGTTTCGGCATTGAGGCTCGCCACATTTGTCACTTGCGTCATGCCATTCAATGGTGATAAAGGATGAACTCTTTTTTTTCACTTGTATGAGAAAGCTGAGCACAATTATTTGAATTTTTTGCTGGTGTGAGGTTTGAAGAGTGAGTTTAAGTAAAAATTTGCCGATTTTATTGATTACCTGTAGAATCATCTCTCCTTGCTGCTTTTCTGTTTTCTCTGTTGTTCTATGCTGTTTGATTATTTCCTTTGGTTCAAACAATAGAACAAGTTTCGTTCCTACCCATACCTATTGGACCCTTAACTCCATCCTCGCTACACATAATTCTACGCGTAATGGATGCCATATCTCTTCCGTAAAGGCTTAAACCATTTGCTACCGCACCTAGTCAGCGGACGTGAGTGCTCCAAACCAACCCAACGCAAAGCCAATCGAGTTTAATGGCAATTTTATTTATTCATGAAAATCGGTACAAATAACCACAGCTTTTTTTTTGTTACTCTGCCCTCTCTTATGCTGTGAAACAAAACGCTTGAGGATGGCTGGAAAATCCTCCAAAAAAAAAAAGGTGGGTCGTATCTTTATCCACGCGGTCTCGCGGTCTCATCTCGCACCCGAAAACTCAAGTGCGTTACCTTTTTTCCACTGGCTTTGTCACACACCGAGTAAGACAACATCAACACACACATACAAAACAATCACCATCCGACACTGCTGGAGCAGCTGTTGCTGCCATTTTTTGGCAATATTCTTTCAGGGCCCGGGGATCAAGACAATATTTATATTGGCACACGGCCGTCCTCCGTAAATGGTTTCGAATGGCTAGTAGTGGCAGTGGGGCTGTGCGTACGCAAACAGGAGAAGAAAAAACACACCAAAGGGCTTTCATAAAACCAGCAAAAGGAAGGGGGAAGAAGAAAAAAATACGACCGGAAAGTGTAACACGGAATGTTTTTGGGGCACAAAGTGTCACCAACCGGGTTGTGGTTAACCGCAGCAGGATGTCGATGCCCGGTCGCTGTGTCCCGAGGACAATATTCCCGAAATTCTAGCGATTAATTTGATTTATCGGCAAAACCGAAAGCATTATCCCTGGCGCGTTTGGTACGGCATGTTCGCCAACAGTTTCAAAGTGCAGCTGAGATCGATATGCGGGACACAGCATTGAGTGTATTATTTTTTTCTTCTTCTAAACGTTCTGATAGAAATATAAAACTGTTAAAAAATGACATTATTAACTGAATGAGATTTTATATCAAAATTGTCTTTATTCTTATAGGTATAATCCAACATAAACTCATGATTAAAAAAAAACTACCCACACGCTCTAAACATGAACAAACTTCGTCCAAAAACATCGAATGCAAATTAATACACCAATCATCAGCGATGCGTACCACATGCTTCACAATTGAGGGTGAGAAACGCACCGACTGTGCCTGTGCAAACCAATATTTGTCCAGCATTCGGGCGTTTTGGAGACACCCTTCACCCTCCTCTTGCAAACACACGTGCGTTGCGAGTGTGGACGAAAAATCCATTATCTATGTTTTTCCACCAACGCTTCACCACGGCTGCCACAAAAACATCGCCCACCTGCTAGCGCCCCATTTCCAAATGCCTCTAATTGTTATTATAATAATAATTAATAATTAATTAAATTTATGCCATACCACCCTCCCTCTGAAGCTATGGGAATGCAAAACCTGGGAGCTGGCCGTATCTGGCCGCACAGCCAGGAGGGAGCGTCAAAAATGTGGTCGTTTGAGGCGGTGATAAAGGTAAAGGCAAAGGGCACTTAAAATTGAAGCTAATCAACCGATCAGCCTCAGGGAGGCGGTGGTGGCGCACCAATTCCTGCGCGTTTGATATGATAAACAGTCGGTATCGCGTGGCAGTCATTGTGGCAGATCGTGTGTGTGTTCGTGGGAGCAGTTTGAAATGTGTTTTTCGATCATTTATGCGTTCTAACGTTGACCGAGAAAGGAAAATAAAAATCATTCGCATTTGTTCTAGAAACTCGATGCATTTTTGTTTCTGTGAATAATATTTGTAATTAAGTACAATTAACAAAAATTGATTTATTTGACGGATATTACTCTTTTATAATATCAACAAAAGACATCACACCATCTCCTAAACTTAGATTCATTTCCTTGCTTTTTCTATTTGTTACTAGAATATGCTGTCTTTGTTTCATTCTAAAATATTGTATTGATAATTTAAAAGTTTATCTCTTTTGTTGTTTTGTTGCTCAAATTTTTGTTCGACTGAATCTAACACCGGTTATCAAAAATTCAAACTCTATAACAACCGAACCCAGTAGCCTTTCAACCAACTCGGCACACAAGTTTACATACAAAATCCGGTCTCGGATTAAGATGTTGTGTAGTCCGAAAGGAATGGTAAAACATCCGCCGAAAACGGCCAGCCCAATAACCCCTGGAATGCATCTGCTGTGCACGTGTGCGTGTGTCCGTTCTAAATCATCACTCTGCTCGTTATACACGGTCGGGTGGGCCGAAACAAAAAATACTACCATGCCAAAGACGATCGAAGGCAAGCGAACGCAAGCGGCGAGCGACACAATCCAGTCAAAGTTGTGCTAAGCAGGCGGATTTTTCGTCCCATTCCTTCGAGACTCAGTTTCCATTTGGCAAGAAAGCAGACTCGGAATGGTGTGCCTGGTTGTGTATGTGTGTGTGTGTCTGTGAGCGTAGCAGTGCGGTGGAAAGCACACTGGCCAGGGTAAATATAGTCTGGTGTGAACGCAGAGCCTGAGCCACATCTGTGCACAATGTGTTCCGGTTTTCGTCTGTTCAGCCAATTCAATACACAAACGCCGAGACAGAGAAGGAGAAGGATGAGGCTGGAAGGGGGTTGTACTTCTCCCATTTTCCCTTGGTGTCCCTTTTCCCCCCTCCTTCTTCTCTCCAACCTCAAGGGAGCTAACGGGACGGGTTTTTCCTTCCCCATTCCGGTCATGAAGAAACATGAAGGATATCGATATCGAACAAATGTTGTGCAGTAATATTCGGTGCTGTTCGTTTCGTTATTCCACTCCGGTTGTGTTTTTCTGTCTCCTTCCTGCACGAGCGTGCCTGTGTCCCCTTATGACATACAGCTGCCACACCGCCAGTAAATTGTGGCACCACTACTGGGGGACCCTGAGCCGGAGAATAAAAAAAAAAGCGACCGTTTAGGTTTGGCAGGATGCAACCAAAACAACAACAACAAAAACAATCGCCGGTACGACAAATCTTACCCGACGATACGTCATGGCATTTTCCAGTGATGTGAATTTTCCCACATTGTAATGGACAACGGAATGGGTTGGACGAGGTTGGATAATTTCCTTTTTCCTACGGGAAAACTAAGCGCAAGCAACCCGGTGGTATGTGCGGTAATTACTGTTTTAATACTATCAGAAAAAAATATTATTTTTTATCTCAGCTATAGTACACTCTCGTGTGAGTGTGCTATTGCTAACCATACGCACCTTCTTCGCATGAGGAAAAAGCCGAGCGTATTACCCATTCGCTTAAAGTACACAAACAATAGCATCTGCAATAGATAACAGCTTCGTGCGGGCGCTGCAGGAAAATTGGAAACCTTGACGCATCTGCCAGCTGCCCTGTTGGAACAACTTAATTTTGAATTAATTCCAACAACACCAACACGTCAGCAGCCTTACGGCACCCAACATACACACATACACAAACAAACACATTTTCACCGCAAAACTGAAACACCAGCGCGCGGCGGCTGGCAGCTGGGAAAAAATGGTTTCACGAGCATATGGTCACACCGACGCTGCATGATGAATAAAGTACACTTTTCCCATTTTACACCTGTTATGCCCCACCGGACCAGGGCTTTCGGTTCCCATTCACTTGCCGGGCGGTGGGCCCTTGGGTGAGGGTTTTATTCTTATTCCTCTCCCCAATCCCTACCTCCCTGACCCGCCACCCTGCTCTGCTTCTAGCGCAATGCTGATCGAATGGTTGTGGCGTAACCTCATCGGGCCCTTTTAGGAATTTCGACAGCTTTTACGCAATCCTCGCATATAAGATGCAATCAATTCTCACCAACCAACTGACCATCGGGTTTTGCCGTCATTGAGCACCGTATGATGTTTAAGTTTTGTTTGTTTAGTGTCGCTGTCTAGTGGGAGAGAATTCGAAGAATGCTGGTTGCTTAAGGTAAGGGCACTCTGCAATGCCCAACGAAGGTGTGGAAGTAGATTTTTTCTATTGCATTCTATATACCATTTATTCTACGATTAGGAAATTGTGTTGATTAAAATTAAAATACAGTAAAAAATTAAAACGTCATAATAAATTGGATATAAATGCGATTAACAATGGAATTGTGAATATTCTTGTTAAAATATAAGTTTCTTTAAGCTACGAGTTGCGTTAAATAAGGTTAAAATTATCATTTATTACTGTCGATTCACGTCTTTATCATCCTGTGCCTAAATTCCGCTACAAAAATGCTTAGTAAAGCACCAACTAAGCCACACCAGAGATGCGCTAACCATCTGCTAACCGATATAATAAAAGCTAACCCACAGAAACCACGCCAACGTTACAAGGCATTCGCATTTTTTCACTCTCCTCTTACTAAAATCTTTTTCCCACTCAATCTATTTTCCCACCGGGAACAGCATCTGCTAATACCGATAGCAGCAACATGCACTTTCGCACACCGCATGATAGACTCCCGAAAACATCACACCCAACCAGCGCGCGCGAGTGGTTACAGGAAAGTAGGGTTGGATGCAGTGGGGTAAATATGCAACCCCCAAAAACAAATCTTACACCCAATCCCCCTTTCCATAAACCCGTCAACAAAGCCACAAACCTGCTGGCGCCACGGCGAACGAACAAAACATGTCGCACGCACGTCGCAGGCTTGCTGCTGCTACCACCACTGCACTGGGAGCGTCGTGCCACACCGCACACAGCAGTGCACAATATTTATTGTTATTATTTTTATTGCAACAAATTAATAATCGCGCACAATATAACCGACCTAATTAAAAATGCGGGTGCACGCGGCATCGGTCACACATTTCAACCCCGCTTCCCCACTACGCTGCCTGGTCGTTTTTGTTCCAGCAAGGGTTTGCCGTGTCGCACCGAAAGGTTCCACGGTGGAAAACGTGTTGAAAATGCCATTAATAAACACAGTCGGCACACAAAATCTGGTAACGGTTTTGCTGCGAACGGTTGGGAAGGGAAGAGGGCAGTTGAGAGGTTGTAGAAATGGTGGGCGAATGTGGGCGGGTGTATGTGTATTGGCAGTCAATATTGGATGTTTGGAATGCAGCGTCCAGTTCGTGGTTACAGTGTAGTTCACAAATAACGCCTATGAACAGCTTATTAAAAATATTTTAGTTTCATAATTATAAAGTGACTTCAAAGTAAACATTCCGATAGTGGTGTACCACAAATGTAAGAAAATATGCAAAACATGTAATACGTAAAAAGTACCAAAATAAGCTTTATTCAAAGAAATTTTTCTTTTATCTAGAACAACTGAAGCGATCCATTTGAAATTCCAATTCAATATTTTTTTTTATAATTTAAACTATTTTAACCGTTTGCCAACGGTTGACAAACACTGTGATTGATAAATTCAAGCCCGTACTTCCCTTTTCCACTACAAACGTCTCGAAAAGTGCCCGTATCCCTTTACCAAAACCCACCCACGGTGAAAGGGCCCTGATCATGCGGGCATTTTCGGTGCAGGTGTGGTTCCGAATGCGGTGGCGGCAAGCACCAAGTGTGTGAAAATTATGACCCACCACGCGTGTGTGTGTATTTTGACCCGAACCCCCGGTCTATCCATGTGTGGCGTGAGGAATCGGCTTAAAACCCGAAAGCCAAACCTGACCGTACCAGACCCGACCGAAAATTGCTGCGGTCCGGAGACCAGCGAACCATCCCGTCCAAAGTTGGCACACCATCACTCAATAATGGCGTAGCATGACCCCAACCCCCTCACTATGTTCCACTTCGCAATTGTTCCGGATGTTTCCGGGGTGTGTGCGTGTGCCAATAGCGAGTGCCGATTACAACATACCGGAATGCTATTAATATATTGCTGAGCTGCGGTTTACAGGCGCTTCCGCGTGGACGTGTCCGTGTCCATGCTCCCTAGCGAATCCATTGGCATATCCGGCTGGAGCGACCCGATGTACGATGAAGGTGTTGAACGCCAGTTGGGGAAGGCCAGTGTATGCTCCAAACGTGTGCGACCAATGATTAATTACGCCATTTCTATCGCTTCGGTACAGTCTGTGCTAACCCGGGCCGAAAAACCGGAGGGAGACTCTTGGTTCCAGAAACTTCCGTAAACCATTAAGAAAGTCTGTTGTGTTGAAATAAGTTGTCAAAGAAATGCTGAACGACATCGTATGCACTCCATAAAATTGATTTGTTTTCAATGGTTTCAAGCACTTTCGAAAATGAATTCTTCCTCCAGAGGGACTGGACAACTTCATCGATAGGAAATCCCTATATCCCAGTGCCCCAGACATCTCTTGCACTGTGAGCTGATAATTAAGATTCTTATCGTCTTACTCACCCAACTGCAGGCACGATTCCATCAAGTGCATCGCTGTTATCGCTAGCCCAGAACTTGCCCAACGTCAATCCGGAAATTGAGGATCTTCCCGAGACACCCCCTACACCCCCCACACACACTCCAAAACATCCCGCAACACAACCGACAGTTGCTGGGAGAGTTGCTTTCTTAGGGCAACAAAAGCATCGTTAGTGCACCTGTCAACACCAGGGTTCCATGGGATGCGGGTTGCAATGTCTTTGACAGGACTCTGCTTGAATGCTGCTACCCGACCTCTTCCACCAGCTTCCGAACGGACGTCCCAACTACCGATCAGTAGCATCATCCATTAGGGTAAGTACACCGAGCTCCGGTTACTGCTCAATCTCCAACGTTTCGTCCATGCCGTGTAAAACGGCATCATCACCATCATCATCCGACAGCAGGGACAGCAAACTTCCTCGGGCACAGGGCTAAGGTACTGCCGTGCGCGCACACGTACGTTCCGGACATTGTTCTGTGCCGAGTTCTCAAACGTGCCCACCTTCACCGATACCCCCTTAATCTTCAACCATCCACCGACACCGGCAGGTAAAGCCTTTTCCTCACAAACTCAATTTCCCACAGGTATTCTGCACAACACACATACACACGAACAGTATTGTGTGCATTCCAGCATGAGGCGGCCAACTTTTCCCAAACATTTTCTTCGAGGACACACAGACTCGGCGAAGGAATTACCGAGGAGTCGAGGGCAACGGTGCAAAACTTTCACTTACACACACCTACACCGCCAATATTTGGCCATTTTGGACGTTCAACCGGGTGGGAAAGTGGAAGCGGTGGTGAAAGAACAAAAATCTCCAATTCCATTAACAATTTTTTAGTGGTCACAGGTGTCCCGAACACACGCTGCAGCTGGTACCGGTATTGTGGCATCCTTTCCTTCTCGCTCGCTTTCTTCCTCTCTCTCTCACTCTCACTTTGCAACCATTCTGCTGCATGCTTATTGTGCTTCGAAGTTCGAGATGGTTCCCTCTTGCCCAATCCAACTCAGACCATTTCCCTTTTTTGCGTCAACCACCAGCTAACTCCAATCACTCGGTACGTCTCTCTGCAGCTGATCGTTTTACTGAACGGTTTTGCTAGCACTGTCGTGTCCATCCCTGGTAGGGGAGAGGTGAGCCTGGTAGCAACGATCTCCAGCAAAGAAGATGGATGTGTACGTGTGTACGAGCGATTTGAGGAAAACTCTCCCAGAAAACAGCCGGCAGCAGCAGGGAGGAATCAAGGCAAAGTCCTCGTGTACCCAGTTTTCTTTAGGCTGTGGTTTTGCTGATGCTTCTGCGATCTCTTTTCCCCCTGAACGATACAAATCCCTAGCACAGTGTATGTCTGTATTTTGATGATAAAGACGATGGTTGGACATTGGAGCAACTGAAGCCGAAGAAAGAAAAGACAAATTGAGATGACACTTAAGCTGTCGATACATTACTCTATGTAGCGCGAAGGTGGTCAACTGGGGGTGCCTGTTGGATTATTCCCAGACGCTTGTACGACGATGACCGACTTCTAGCTTTACGGGAACGAGTGAGAATGCTGGCCAACAGTGCTTAGTTTTCCCATTATGTGAATATTTGAACATTTGAAAACAACAAGTCGATAAATGTTTGTTGTGAAGGAACACCTTCGTATGGGTCACATCCGAGGTTGTTTACAATTTAAATCTAATTACCTAATGGTGAAAGAGAAGTTGTATTTTCCAATGCATTTTTTCCCATTTCTTGGACTCAAAAATGGAAATTGAACAAGTATCTCAAGAACATATATATCGGATAGTGTTATAAGCTGGATTATATTAAGGTGTTTTATACAAAATCTGCTATGTTAACTTACAAAACATAATAAGTTGGTACGATTTGAACTATTCAAATAACTGGTTGAGTTCCTGTAGTATTCACAAGGGTACATCCTCAATCTTTTGATCAAAGCCATTCATCAAACTGTCGCTCATTATCAATCATTTAACATTTATTGCTCACAAATTGAACAAACGATTGCTCCAAGCACAACTCCAGATCGGTTAAGATCCCATGTGCTCATCCTTTCTTTGATCGTCCGATTACATGTCCCTACACAATCTCTCCTCATTGGTACATCCACCAGCAAGAATGCACAATCTTTATTTGTGTTTTATTAAATCAAGGGCTTATTATTCGTTGGGAAATTGTTTCCCGCATGTACTATCCCGTGCTTCCGTTTGCACGGATTTAAGTGGCCGCTTTCGTGACCCATGTGGATAAACTCCCACGACCTGTCCCACGAGTCCAACTGCAAATGGGGTAAATGGTACTGGTGCTCCAGTGTTTCGCCCAAGGCACAGCAACGCACGGGCAAGACAGTAGACAGCAAAGTGAAACGATCCCGGGTGAGCGTGTCGTTTTTCGTGCCTGAGCATGGTGTCTGTTCAGAAGCATGAGAGCATCTTCTGCCCGAAAGTGTGAGACTGTATGTGTGTGTGTGTGTGTCTGTAAAAGAGCATATGTTGCATAATTTACATCTGTGACACATCTTGCTCCGAAAGCGAGGACAACGAGGACGACTATGCTGATGAAAACTTCCTTCTACGAAGAGATGACCCAATACAATACTACAGACGGTACTAAAGTGTATTGTTTTTGGGGGAAAAATGTTGAAACAGAAAGGGAATGAATGCAGAAAAAACACCAATATACACGCGTTAGAGTTTCATTTACAGCGAATTATCAGGACAAAGAAAAGGTAACTCTCAATACTATCTAATTGTCTCGTTTTCGTCCCTTCTCCTTGAAAGGATAATGTGACCACCGAAAACACACTTTGCGTGTTTTGTTCATGTAAATATTCGAACAAGTTTCGCTTGAAGCTACACTACAAAAGCAATTAGATATGATTTGATCAGCTAACTATTGGTCTGAGCGTGAATTCCATTAAGCTGGTCCGATTCTTCAAAAAAGTGTCTCCCCTCTCTTGTCTAGTCAATCTTGCAAACCACTTCAACCTCCTACCGCAATGTATCGAATTGGCCCCGGACAAACACACACACAATGCGCAGGAATGACCAGATTGAAATAATGGTCACAATTACGGCCATTAATGGCCGCGACGGGCCGATTTAATGAGCCCCAAAAGCGTGCGTTTCCGACGACCGATGTTTACCGAAATTGTTATTTACCATGCACCACATACCATACCCTATCCAAACGGGGTGGGTCCCTACCTCATCCGCGCAACGAACACGGATAGACCCCATTGGATGCCATTGTTACACGCGCCGCACAATCCCACGAGGATTTCAATGCCCGAGCGAAACCTTCCGGCTGCAACCATTCCCACAGTCATTAAAACGAAAACGAGCGAAGTGGACTAGCTGAATGGAATTCGTCCCCACTTGGGGGATAGGTCCGTTGGGGGTGGGGGGAAAGGACGACCAAAAAGCAACCAGTATGGCTGCAGGAAACGTATTGAAGGATCTTGTTTTCTTGAACAATCTTGTTCGAGGAGGATCTTGAAGATTTTAAGTTGATGAGTAGAGCTATAAAAAATACAACTTATGATGTAAACATGTTTTAAATTTTTGTATCACAACAGTATTGTTAATGCTATTATTTTAAATATCTAAAAATAAGACTTCTCTAGCAAAGCAAAACAACTATGTCTTCGTCAAGCCTGTGCCACACAAATTCGTGTTTTTTATTGCCACATTTAGCATACCTTCAGGGGCACAAAAAATGGAGTTGTTTTCAAAATAACAGTTTTAATGAAAATTAAAATTCACGCCATACCTCCAACCTGTGTGCATCTTAAAATGCAACCATTATTTGTTTGCAAAACAAAGCAAATTTTAAAAATTTCACTCCATTCCGAGCAAATGTTCACCACAGCTAGGAACGCCTAAACTCATGAAAATCTCTTCCACTAACAGCTCTATTTTGCTGGTGATGCCTTACTCTCGCCCACGCAAAGCAAACGTCAACTACACGTACCACAGGCGGCCAAAGCGCCAGGAACTTTTTGAGGATACGATAAGACCAAAACCTATGTTACGCATTTCGCCCCCCTTCTCACACACTCACACATCCATGCAAATACGCACATTAGCCTCATCCTGGCTAAAGCCGTATGCACATTCATGTTGTCATTTCGCCCGCACTTGCACAATGTTTGTCTCCGGATCCCAGCCCAATCACCACCACCCAGGTACAGTAGTAGGTTCTAGGGGGAATTCCCGCATACTCTTACCCCACGATAGCTAAAAAAAAGACCAGCCAGAGAAATAATGGAAGCTTAAACAGGATAAACTCGCCGCACTTTCGGCGAGTATCTCACCACACACAGCACTGACATTGCCTCCGGCCGTTCGCCTCTGTCGCTTCTTGCCTGCATCTATTTGTGGGCAATTTTGTGTGGAGGAATGCCCGTTTTTCGGTTGCCTGCATTCAGCCGGATTCCCAAATATTGCTGAACGCTTGAAGCTTGGGTGCGTTTTGTCTGTTGTTCTACCAGGAAGCCGTGTGTGTGTCTTTACGGGAATGGGAATGGGCTAGAGCACTTGTTATCGGCAGTTCGCGCTGGCTCGGGAAAATGCGGGAAAGCAAAATCAAAGCAGCTACCTCCGTCCGTCGGGGTACATTAGCAGCCGAAACAACCGTCAGGACGAGTCGCCCGTCCGTCCGTCCGTGTACAGCGACAGCAGTAGCAACCGAACAACAACACGTCAAAGACGGGAACCTTTCCTGCTGCAACTTTCCAGTAGCATAATGCTGGGATGAGAAAGGGAGGAAGATGGTGGTATACCTCAAGGATATGGTGGTCCCTGCATTGTTCGCTCACTCCCTGCCCCACGAGAGCTATCGGCACATTTTCAAGATACTACCCGCAGCCGGCACGAACAAGCGAACCAAGACCGAGGCTGTACCGGGGCCGTAGCATCAGCACAGCCGGGTTGTTTGCTTTGGCCCTTTTGCTGAGCCGTCCTGTGCTTGAAGTTCTAACTCCCCCCCAAAAAACGGAAGCCTTAGAAGCCGTGGATAACCGTGCAACCGTCCGATGGGTGCATTCCCGGACGAATGCACACGCTGGATATCTCTCCATCAGTGTCTTGTTGTTTCTAGCGCCAGCCCGGGCCCAAACCTGGAACGATGTTTAGATATTTGGCCTTCCAGGAGAAACGTACACGAGACATCTGCGGGCTGGACAACGCAACGCAACTGCAAACTTGCCTCATCTTGCGCTTCCAAAACACAGCTAAGGAAACATCAACTAAACGCAATCGTACCTACTGCAAAGGTCTTTGTACTGTACTGGAACACACTCCCAAAAGAGTACCGGACATTGCAAGGAGTGGCCTGTTTGCATACAGTTTTTTTTTTGTTTTTCGGATCCTCGCGATGAATATGCTCGGCCGACTAGAGCACACAGCTAGAAACAACAAACGGATGCATCTCTAACACACACGCACTCTGAGTCTGGTGAGTATGGCCTGACAGGCTCGCTTCTTTCCAATTTTGGAGCCAGAGTTTGAGACAGACATGAAGAGGCACTGAACACGGTTGTTTGAAAAAGACCAAGTTTTTGGCAAGGTAAGATACACATGCAGCGCTTTTCAAACAGAAAAATTGGGGTTTTTGGGCAGCACAAACTAGCTGCGTAGGTTCCGGTCGCTGTGCTTCTGGATGAATGCAGTGCATTAGATCACGCAATTGAAACAAGAAGGTTGATGCAGACAATTTCCCTACGTTCCAAATACGTTTGATAGTACGGGTTTTGCGTCCAGAATAAAAAAATGGTAATTGTTGATTTTGCGGCTACTTTGGCAATCAAACTACGACTTCCCTGGAGCTATTTTTGAACTAGCTCATTGGAAATAGCTGCTGTTCAAACTATCTTTTTATTAAATGAACTTAGATGTGTTGGCTTTCAACAACTAACTTTGGAAGTAGAAATCATTTAATACTTTTGTTATGTATTTCACAAAAAAATGTATTAATCAAATCGTTTGTAAGGTAACAATTCAATGATCATGTCTGTTGCTTGAAGATGTAATGCCTAGTAAAAATTTTCCTGATAGAATTTGTAACTGACTGAAATCGGATGAAAAAAGACTGCTCTTTCCTTTCTTCAGACTTTATGAGAAATTTTCGACCGAAAAAATGGTCCCAACATATTATTATGCTTTGAACTTTTGAAACTCTTCACACATTTCATGTTGTACGTTTTTGGTACCAGAAACGAAATGAAAAACCATCTTCCTGCTTCCATCAGCATAATTCAATCACCAATTTGTCGTGCTGTGACTTGTAGGGAGGGCATCGACTACACAACCCATACACGCGCGTAAAACTGTCCTACACCCTCCCCCTTTTATCCAACAATCGGCGGTTGTGAATCGGTGTGAAAACCCAAACAAAAACAACATTAGCGTAACCGACCGACGGTCTGCTGCCGTTTTGCGCCATGCATCCCACCGAGCAAACACTGTGTGTGAACGTGCAACGGCGAATGACTGGCAGCAGCATGTGATACGGTGCGCTACGAACTACTACGAAGAAGCTCTTGCTAACGCCCCGAAACGATATGTGTCGTTGGAGGGTGGATGGTTTTCGCTTTTTGGGTTGGGGAGCGTTTGTTGAGGGAGAGACGGTTCATATGCAAAAAAGGGCACCATAACCGGTCGTAAGGTGTAAAAATACATTCAACTTAATTAACCGATATGTGTCAATCGTAATTGGAGTCATTGAACTAAGAGGGGCGGAAACATGTTGAAAAATGTGATACATTAATTATTTTACTGATAAAGTCATTGTAATAAAGTAGGGAATACAAATTCACCTTCGAGCATAAAAAAATGTGTTTGGTTAAAATGATACAACATTTAATTTTCTTTTAGAAAACTTACATTTTAAAAGTCAAAATAAAATCTTTAGGAGTAAGCATTGTTGTAGTTGACTTAATTGTTAAAAAATAATCACTTTATTTTTCTTACGTATTTTTTTTGTTCCATTGTCCACATTTCCCAGCTGTTTCTTTTTTTCTTTTTCTGCATCCCTTCCACTTTCCTAAAAAACCATCATCTATTGGTCAACACAGCAAAGAGTGAGAAAGAGAATCCTAAAAGGGATCACCACGTGGGATAAACACAGCAAGGCCGTTCAGGATACACACGCTGGCATGTGTACCGTCCAGCATGTGCACAAAACCCAAAGAAGAAAGTGATGAGAACGCACATAGAAGAAAGCAAAGATACAGCGTACAAACCAAGCCACAGCATGGGCTGTACGGAACAGCTGAACGAAACGATGCTAAATTGCAGCACAACCGTTTCCGGGGGGCTACTTCGACAGTTTGCTTCAGCAACAGCAGCAGCAGCAGCTTGCTGGCTTGCTTGTGTTTCACGTTCACACACACCCATAGAAAGCCCTCCCGTCCGGCTGATGCGTTCGTACGCAAAAAAAAAATAATAGAGGAAGTCTGTCAACATATGATCACATAAATTTCGAACCGATGCGAGAGACAGGTGTAAGTTAATGCCAGCGTGTCGGAGAAACGATGTCTTCGGCGCCCCGTTAGAAGGTACGCTACCGGCCAGCAGCGGCAGAGTTCTAGCTTCCTAACCATTTCCCCGTACCTTTCTCAGAACAGCGCTTCTAATGGCTACGGTGAGATGTACGTGACACACAGTCGCTATTCCTGGTACAACATCTAACGCATTAGAACAGATTCGGGTTCTATTTCTCAGCACACCCGTGTACCCATGTTTCTAAAAAGCGATTAGTTACAGCACACACACACACACTCACAGACACATATATGCATACACCCATTAGGTCCTAAGAAAAGGCACCCACATGCCTAGAGGAGCTAATGTAACGGTATGACATTAAAGATGCAGACCGCAAAATGCACCCGCTGGGTGGCGCTATGTGGGTATGCCTTTGTGTGACCAACCGAATCCGAGTTCGGAGTTCTCCTCCTCCATGTCCTCATCATACAACGCCAAAGCAATCAGACCCAGACTAAGACTTTTCAAGGCGCTCCCAAGAACACGTGCAGCTTTTCCCGTCGTTCAATGTCTTTTTTGGCGCGACCCAACCCCTTTTCTTGACTCACTGTCCCTACTTGGAGGTTCTTCAAGTCCAAGTCACGGTCCAGAGCAATGTAATGTTTTTGCACGATGTTTATTTTCGGTTGCGTGATGCACAGCAATCATCGACAAGCGACGACTCCTGTTCCCGAGATTGTCGGTGCACCGGCAGTTAGAGCTATTCTACCCGTCTAAGCCCTTCCCCAAGGCCCGAGAAGGCCTGTGAGAAGTAGGTGGACCAGGGTAATAATAATCGTACCACCCAAAGAGAAACTGGTCCGATATTGCAGCGGAATGTATCAGACGTGTGTTCCGTCCCTGCAACAGGAGCGGTGCATCCTGTGTCTGTGTGCAGCGCCAACTGCTTTGATTTATGGCCCCCTAATCCGGTGACAGATGGAGGCGGCAGGTTTGGGGATCCTCACGTGTAGGCAAGATGTGCATCGGGAAAAAGGGTGTGGAGGAATAAGTGTGTAATTGGTTTGTTCTAATTTGAGAAAATTCCACACACACACACACACACACACATCCCGCTAATGGAGTTGACGGTTGACTCTTACCTTTTTCTTGGAACACTGCAATGTCTCTCTCGCGGCGATCCTTGGAAGCAGTCCAACGGAAGGACTGGAGTGCGGGAAAGTTGAATTTCTTGCAAAAGCGGCCCCTCTGTGTTCGTAGATTGTAGAAACTTACACAAACACCCACTACTACTGAACT
>KB697686.1:0-10355 GCA_000349165.1 Anopheles christyi
GACCCAGCACACGTCACAGAAAATATTTCTTCTAGATAGTCGTCTTGAGGCAGAGACAATCCCGGTATTGCCGTTGTCCAGAGAAGGGAGGAAGAGAGAAGCCGCAAGCTTCGAAAGATGACAAATATACGAAGAACTTAATCCATCACAGACAGCTTGCGTCCACGGGGGAGGTATCTGTTTATAGGGCGCAATAGGAAAGGTTGCCAGAACGCAGCTCTTCATGGCCGTTGGTGGTCTTATGTTGTTGTTTTTTATGTTTGCAATACCCACTTCATTGGTAACGTACGGGATCGAACTCAAAGCCCAGATTTACGACGTTATTTCTCTGGGTGATCTAAAAATTATATCCACGAGGGATTTTTCAGCCGCGCGCAAAGCCCAAAGCCGGTAAGAGGATATGTTTCAACGAGCACAAATGGGCCAAGGACTAGCATTCGGTTGGCCGCTAGCGCCGCCTTGGGTAGAACATTGTAGAAGCCAACAAAAAACAAAAAACCACAACTTTTTAACAAAAGTGCGCCACATCTCCTTCCCTTGTGGTTCGATATGCAACATTAAATGTCTTATTAACTCTACGTCGCTGGAGTGAGGAGTGAATATGTAATGGAGGCGCCCGGTACTTTGTAGAGCTGTACCGTAGGCGGTTAGGTGTAGGCTTAGGTACGTGGAATCTAAGATTAAGAGAATCATTTGAAAAGGCAAACATAATATGTAATGTGTTAGAATTACTAGTTAAAGACTTTTTTTTACTTTTGCTCTAAGCAGTCAATTACAATTCAAAGATTAGACAGAAGTGTGCATAACAATGAAAATTGTTTTTGATGAAAATTCGACATGACCACACAATTTTTGAGTTATATCTATTTTTTAAAGCTGTTAAATATTGAGCGATAAATTTTCCATGTTTTATGCAATGGAAGTACAAAAAAAAAGTTTTTACCAATAAATTACAAATCGCTACGTTATGAGCAACTATTTTCACGTATGACATTTTACTTAACTAATACAGTGCCACTTGCTGCTGTTTTGGGACGCGCTTCTCCAACACATCGAAATCAATCATCAAGCAAGGCACCAGTAATGATTTGTTGATCCGTAGTAGCTTTCCGTACCATCGCACCATCTGGCCAGGGCAGCCTAGACGGCATAGTAAAGCTGACTCACTATTACTACCACCCCAGCAACACATCATCATCATTGATAGGGTCGTCCGTGACGGGGGTTTGTTCAGCACGGCTGCCTTCACGCACTCACTCACGGGCCATTTTCTCTGTCTCTGTTTTTTTCCCTGAACAGAGATACATCTCCTAACATGCTTTGAATGAGGAGAGATGCGCACGCGTGACGCGCCCCGATGTGGCAAGCTAAGGATGCTGTGAGATGTGTCGCGTACGGGTGTGAGTGAAAGAGTAATAGCTATCCTGGTGCTGCTGAGTCTGTTTCTCCGAGTTGAACACAAGGCACGAGAGAAGAATCCCTACGGAATGTTTCGTAGTAACTTCAAAGGATGCTGGATGCTGGGAGTGTCGCGATGTAGTAATAAAAGACCTGCCGTAGCTCCCAAGCTCTCCCATCTCGCGCTAGCTGGACCAGCAGGAACCGATTGTTTTGGGATCTTACTTTCTCTTTGTCGCACCTATATAACCGGACCGGTAGTGAGGAGAGCTTTGGTACTCGCCAACTGAGCGAGAGCAATGTGTGCCAAAAAATGCACAACAGTTCGCAACACGGGGCCAACTTGTCAGTCCCGGACGAGACTTGTAACGGTGAACTCCCGCTGGGTGTGAATCGGCCACAGAATCGGTGCCTGTGTGTATTTCCCTTCTTTTTTCTTCTTTCTCCAACACCCCGGGAGCATCCTGTATCCTGGAGGTGCCAGGACGAAGAATCGAAACGGGTCAGTGATCTGTAGTGTCCGAGGATACCATTCAAACCTAATGTACTGCGTGTTAAAAGTGGGCGAGTTGCCCCAGTAGTAACCGAAACCAGGCAGTGCTGTACACAGGGCACAACATTACAGCCCAGATTTTGGGTGCCCATCAAGATACAGCTGTGACGACACAGTGTACTGTGAGCTGGAGCTGCCCGGTGAGAAATTGCCCATTTAAGCCGCGCAGGGAGGTGGGAGCGTGTGGGCCACGATCTCACACAGCTGTCAGTAGTTTTAGAAGCACACATACACGCACACAATCGACGATGTAAGCTTTCTTCACGACGGGTAGTGTTCAGATGTTTTTAAAGAGGCAAGGAATCGTTTAAACGAAGTTCGAAATCTTCAAGTCACTGGCCACCTGGGTAAACTGCGTTAAATTGTGTGTGTGTTTGTATTGCGAATCCTTGAGAAATGTCAAACAAAAGTGTTGGTGTGCTTGTAACAAAACAACCAATAAAAACATCGAGATTCTTCGAGTGATCGAACGAACCAAAATCAACAACAATCGAAAGGTGTTGGGTTTGTAGGATACAGGAAAGCTGGACAGTTTTGTTGAAAACTGCCAGAATGATGAAGACCAATATATGTGTTTGTGCTTGCGTTCTTGTGTGTGTGTGTGTGTTGTGAGATGACGAGTTGATCAATATATCTTGACAGGGTAGATTCAATCTGTCAACTGTTTGTTATTATTACACTGATCCAATTGTGCTGGAGGGCAACAAAGTTGAATAATTAAAAACAACTACACCTGAAAAAAATTATTCGCGAAATAGTGCCCTTCTAAGTTCTAAGTGGTGCGAAGTGAACAGTGGAGATAGGTTTATCACCATTGCACACAGCAATCCTTCTGTTATCTGTCCATAATCAAAGTGCTCGTTACGAAAGATTGGAGTTAGCTGTTAGTCGTTTGCATGTAGCAGCTGAGTGTGCATAATCGGAGAGGTATTGACATCTGCTTTAAACGAAATGTATGTCCCCATTAAGCCGGACTCTCGAACTGAAGTGAGTTTCGTTTTTTTTATCTTCTTCAGTTCATTCTACCTTGACCTCAATTGGGTTAACCTTTGAGTGAATGTAGCGACGGATTCGCACCGTTTGTGAACGAGAATGGGCATTCGGTTACACGCTATCTGGCTTTCTGGCCTACTCGTGTTGTGTCTCACCAACAAGATGTGGTTTTACGGTTCTCATTTTGTTGGTTGACTGACTTTCTTTCACAGTTGTGTTTCGATGTGAATAAGAATTACTTTTGACTTCAGATTGTTCAAGCATAGCTTTGAGGGATGGATTTAGTTAAATGTCCGTCACAGTTTTGGTGTTTCCATTTTGGTGTTTCCATATCAAATGTAGTAAATCTCCACGTATGTGAATGCGTCCAAAGAGAAGAAGTAGCGACGTTTCTTTTGTGTCCCAGGAACATTCTTTTATGTTGACCCACAGACTGAGACGCACTGTCTAAAGATGTTTGGAACCAATTGGAAAGTAATTTGAACACTTTCTCGGCATCTTTCTCTCTATCGCTCTCTCCCCGTGACTTTCCACAGATATGGATCGTTTCGACTCTCAGTTGGTTCGGTTTAACTCTCCCCCTATCTCTCTCTCTCGCACTTTTTCGTATCTTTTTTGTCTTGCTTCATCTTTAAATTCTTGAGATGCTACTCTTCCACTCTGATGGTTGCCTAGGCTACATCGTATTCTAGTAAGTCCCCCGGCATATATACAAGTGTGCGTAGCTTTGCTGTACAGTAATGTGCTTGGGCGGTTGAGATTGTGTGTGTAAAATTTATAACACCCACATCCATAGAGACTCCTAAATGTGAGCGTTTTGCAGAGATTCGCCCATCCGCCCAGTAAAGACCATCATGGTCTGCAAATGTTACGAAATAATTACGATAAACTCATAACAATTTGTATATTCATCGTTCGCATCTGTTCTGCAGCTCCACGCTTTTCCAAGTCCAAATAGTTAATGTTAGGAACCAGGTTGTGTGTTTGAAACTGGCTATTCATACCATCCCATTTTTTTTTTACATATTTTACCAAAAAATGTCCAAGCAAGTGGGACTGTTGGATGACAACTGTGGGATCGTTATTTTAAATGAAAAATATCCCGGAACGTGCAACTTTGTAAAGATTTTCGTGAAACTTACAGGTGAAGTGATAGTAATTTTTGTTGTCTCCAAACATTTAGCTTAATTGTTGGTTTGGATTAGTTTTTTTTATACGTACATGGAGGTTTTGAGAACAACTTTCTCACTTTCTATCAGGATCTGGGATTCAATTTTCTTGCGAATCGATAAATCACTCTAAATTGCCTCTCTTCCCCCAATCACCCTTTTTTTCTTTTCTACTGGCTCGATCTGCACGCTCGCTAACGGAGGGTAGGATTTTCATTTCAGCTACACCCCATTTCTGTCAATTGATCTGGAACGAATCTCAAAAATAAGTGTAAGTGCTGGTTCGGTTTCGTCGAATTTGAGTGAACCAAACTTTATGTCGCGCTTACCACAACGTCTCCAACCTGTCGGAGTACGATTTGAACCGTTTTATTTACCGGCTGGTTTTATACGTCATGTTTGCTTAGCTGCTTCTCCCAATACAAAAGGAAGCGCTTTTACCACTCGCATTTCTGTACTAGTAGGAGGTCTTCCGTAGCCCGTTGCATTGCTTACCGGTGTTAGTCAAAAGATAAACACGGTGTAGATTAGACACTGTTCAAGCACATCATTTTGGTAGCGTCGAGGTTGCAAGTTACGGAAGCACTAGGCGTTTTCTGTACGATTAAACAATGCTTTCTTTACGATTTCTGGCGACTGGTTTATATTGGATTTTGTCCTTTTTTTCAAGCTCAAGTGACCTTATAAATCACGTTCTTTCACTTTCGACAGACAATTGCCTTTTGAAGGATTTTCCTCAATTATCGATCGCTTGTGATTAGTTGTATGTTGCAATTCTAGCATTCACGCGTAAGTTTATGACAACTTGTGCCTGCACATTGGAGCACCTTGGGAATAATTCCTCAGTAAAGTGTGTTCATGGGCCGGTTCCGTAACACAGTCGTCAAGTCATACGACAAGCCCGTCATTGATTCAATTCTCATATGAAATGAGCGCCCCATACATAGGACAGACTATCTTTCTATGGGTACACTGATAAGTCACAGATAGCCAAGCGCATTAGTGGCTTATGGTCTTGACCGACTTCGGTTTTTGTGCCAGAGAAGAAGATTTTTTCACTACATTATGTATTATATTAGATAAAATTTTACTTTACGATAAGTAATTACTATAATAATAAACTTGAGCTTGCAAGCTGCAAGCGCAATTGGCAAGCTGTAACCATTTTCTTGCCTATATTACTTGACCTTGCTTCGATGGGAAGGTAATTTTGTTTCATCACTTGCAGTTTTATATAAAAAATCAAATAAATAAATGCTTCTCAAAATTGTGGGTGTGTATTTACAAAAAAATACATGTAATGATTTAACCTCAACGATATTACTCTGAACCTGCGTAACTCTCCATCTTTTTCTCGTTCTCTCACGCACATAAATACCGACCAACAGCTAAACAAACTGGGGACGATCTTGGATAGCATCTCAGCTGGGCACAAAAGGCTGAAGCAACTATAGGATGCCTCCGGTCTTCGGGTCAGGAAGGATCTTCCAATTGGTTTCGGTGAAGTTGCTAATGGATTTCGACCATCGGCTGAAGATTCTATCGAAAACAGCCCTCGCCGAGTTTTGTGTCTGTGTGGTAGAAGATGGAAATGTTTTTTTTTTCGTTATTTGTTGAGTGTTCCACAAGATGTGCGTTGTCTGCCTTGGAACAGAAAAGGACTAGTACCATCAAGGGCTCCACCATACCTTCTTTCGAGCGTACAGTTCATGAAATCGGACTTTTCCTTTCAACCTTTCGATATCGTGAATCGGACTCTGCGCTCCAAAAAACAGATATGGGTAGGCTAGAGGCAGGACATTAAAAAAAAAAAAAGCTAGCATGAGGCGAGGCGAAAAAAAAGAACTTTTAGAAGAAAAAGGCAAGAACCAGGAAGGTGTTGAAAAGAAATGAGGGTTCAAAGTAGTGCAAAAAAAAACATATACAGGAGGCAGAACATGGGAGGAAAATGGGAAGAAAGTTGTGTGGTTTGGATGCTTCCCTACTTTTATAGTCGTCTTTTCTTTGGGCAGTTATTTTCTTAGTCTTTGGCTGTGGCGATGTGAAGGTCGCTGTGTGCGTGTAAAATCGTGCTTATTTATTAGACCAAAATGATACCGACGAGGTGGGAGATGCGCGCCATTATTAAAAAGGACTGGTTCGGGTCATTCGTAGGCACCTTTTTTATGATTGTCTTGTGTCTTGTGTTGGGTGGTGGTTTGGCTACCGTTTTGTAGGCACCTGCCAGGGTGATTCCGGGAAACATCCTGACATTTTTTTGTCGTCCACCGGGGACTTCGGCAGATGATGCTACTACATGATGTTGCAGAACCGCGCTTGGGTAGCCATTTGAACTGCAGCCTTATTTACCACTTTTAGGTTTTATTGTTTGTCCAGTTTACAAAAAAAGAGAAATCGTAGAGTAGGTGCAAGCAGTGGCCGGAAAAGTTAGGTCGAACGGAAATTGTTATGTTGTTTAGTCGAAATGGGACAATCCACGGTTTGGTATTGTAGTGTACAAGGTCCTTTTTCCCGCCTGCCAGCCTCGCTTTTCATTTCTTTGCCGTGGCACATGATTTTATGCAATTTTTTAGTGTCTTTTTCTCAATTTGCTAGGAGCTTTTCAGTTGAGAATCGTGGTTTTTAATCTTTTCTACATCCAACAACTCTCTAGCTAGTATCCTTTCCAGTAGCATGTGTAGGTGTCTTGCCTTTCTCGCTTGCGCTTTTGTGTGTGTGTGTCTTGCGAAAAGTGTTTGTGAGATAAAAGATTATTCCGCTCCGTTCCCCGAATGGATCCACGGATGGGATGGGGTTGCTATGCTTTAGAAGTGGTTCTTTTTTGTGAATTTCCTTCTTCCTTTCCCTCCTTTGCCACTAAACGATTATTCCAACACGTCAACAACAAAGGACAATCTGATTGAAGTGGTAGCAACCGCTAAAGCTCCCCGAGTCAGCGTCCACGTGCACTTTTGTACCGTCGTTAGCGCGGGTGCGTGTGCCTGAAATCAACCAAAGGACGATTTAATGATGAGAGAATTTTAATTTAACTGAAAGCTTCCGATTGGTAAGCCGGGTTCCGTCTCTTGGAAGAATGGATCGGTATTTCGTCCGAAATCCGAAATCGATCAAAACGAACAGCGTTCTTCTGACTTACCGCTTACCAACGAAACCAGCAAACATCGTAGCTCGAGTGGTTACGTTCGGAAAAGGGACTGCACCAGGTGAGCGTACTTAGGCTAAACTGCTCCATCGATTAGGAGTTTGCTAGGGATGCTGAAAAGATGTAGATAAAATCAATCAACTCCAGCCCACAACCGTGAGTACGCACAAGCTGCTAGTTATCCTCGGTTAGCTCACGTAAAATGTATGACTGTGTTTGTGTACCTATTTTTTTTAAGCTCAATTTTTTCAAGAAACGAGCATTCTATGAGGGTTGCACTTTACGATAACGTAGCTAGATAAAACCTTTCCTGGTATACATTTGGTAGTACAGAAAATCGAATGGAGCAAGGACGAGTGGCACTCTTTTAAATAGAGTACGGTACACTTTTTCCGTTACCAATTTTAGCATCTCTATTTGAGGCAACTTTGTTGAATGCTATATTTAGCGGTTATCTTTTCGTCATTCAATAAGTACCCATTTTATGCAAGATTAAGTTAAGCTTGTCGAACATGCAGTTTCGATTTCATGACAGGGAGATTGATAGGCTAGTGATAAATTGTTAGAGTGTTTGTTCCTGCATTTCCAAATGACATTGAACGAATTGAGTGAATGTATAGAAAACCGCGGGAACCCCTGTTCCCAAGCAATTAGATGGATTTTAGTCAATGTTGGTTAAAGGAAAGGAAAATATGAAAATACGAAAAAAATGTATAATGTATAAATGTATATAAAAATAAATCCCATCCTAAGTTAGGTAGATTTGAAAGCTTGTTCTAAGCTTGTTTTTTCAAAATGGTACTTTCATCATTCAATTAGCATATCCCAGCTTTTATTTGGAACGGCTTGTCCATCCTATCTGAATAATTACAAAACTCCAAACTGTTTTTTTAGCATAATTTTTCCTAATTTGGTTTTATCAATTTCACCCGGTTCATCTCGAATGTGATTTTAATGATTACCGGAGGCAAACACAAAGTTAATGAAAAAAAATTAAAATATATTTCTTCCGGTACAGGTTTCAGCTTTCCTGATTGTGTTTGTGTAAGTGATTTAAAATAGCGAACGCAACGCTAAATGAAAACGGGTGAGATCGAACGGAAACGAATGAAACATATTAACTTTGATTCATTCATTCGCTCTTTCGCACCGCTCGCTTTCAAAATGAAGAGTTCGATCGGTTCGAAGCGGTCAGCACCGATTTAGAATTGTTTCGGGCCGTTTTGAAAGAATGCCATCCCCTGAGGGTTGATGTGCAAGAAATGAGGAAAAACACTCAACAGCAAAAAAACACACAAAAGCTGAAGTCTGTTACATTTCGGTTACAACCTAATGGGAAATAGAAAGGAAAAAAATCTAGACACATAAAGAAATGAAAAAGAAAGTAGTTGAAAAGAAACACACAACAGAGAACAGAACGAATTGAATTTATTGTGTACCCATTTTTCAACGGCTTGTGGTTTTCCTTTTCTTGTTGCTGCAGTTGTTATTATATCCAGGTTCGAAAAGCTTTTAATGTATTTCTTTGGATGGAAAATGTAAAACATGGGCAGATGAAGGAATTTTTTTTTGTTTGAAACCCCCTAGGACTGTTTGAAGTAATATGAAGATAACTGTGAAAGCAAGACGACAGACTCTAACAATGGGAGTATTAACACGATGTCTGCGGTATCTACATAACGGCCAACAACTCAGAAATGAGGTCCTTTGGTTTTCAATCGCGGTACATTTTGCATAACAAAGCACGAAGCGGGAACCTTTTTTCCATTGCTTCTTTGGTTCTGATTTCCGTCTATACTGCTGTACTTTGTTCAGTAAGAAATGGTTTAGTAAGAAACAGTACAAGATTGTTCCTGTGTCCGTGTGTATACACTTTAATACGCTGTCAAATGTAAAGGCTTATCAAAGATTCCCGCATACCCACTTTGACACATATTTCTGTCTCCGTCCGTCTACCCGGTATCCTATTGAGGGGGAAATTACAAAAATGGAAATAGTGAACCCTTTCTGGGGATCATTTTGTACAATGGCTGCTTTGTTGGTCAGTACAGTATCCCTCGCTGAAAAAAAGGCTTTAGGCGCAAGGGCCATAGGAGAGGGGAATAGTGACAGCATGTCTGATCGTTGGTTGACTGTGATGGGTTTTCTTGGAATTCGTGTAAAAAGTATATATGTTTGTTTGTGTGGTTGTGCATATGGGCGTATAATTTTCCATTAGCCTCCAAAACCGCTGCCAGCTACCGGATAAACATTCCTGTAGTGATTGTTCGCATTGTAATATCCTGTCAGATAGTTCTGCGGTTAGTAAAGTGTGCTGTAAATCATGGTGAATAAACGTATAAACAGTATAGAAGTGATATAGTGCATTATTTTTGCTTTTATTAAAAAAAGCACAAAACTTACACCGTCATTGTTTTTCGGTTGTTGTTTAAGAATAAAACGATGATTGCAACTGAACAGAAAGTTTTAAGAAAATGGTTGCTAGAAAAAGCATACAATTTTCATTAATTTATGAGGAAAATAAGGCCACAGACGCAAATTAAAACAATAATGAAACAAGACAATGATTCGTTGATTTGAAAGCTTTTTTGCCGAACTTTTTTATTGTTATTAATAATATCGATAATCTTCAATGCGCTTAGAGATCTTAGATCTTACTGATAAAATAATTCAAGTGACATAAAATATAATTATGTATAATAATAATAAATCGCTACTTGAAGACTAAAAGATAGGGAGATGTTTGGAGCCACTCAAATATGACAAAGTATAGACATAAAACATGCCTTAACTGCTGAATGTAAAATTAGCTTTGCTATGACTAAGTTTCTAAACTGTTTTCATCAACAGCGATTATAATATGAAACTGGATTTATATACTGCATTCTTTGCCTAATTTTTTAAATAAAACGAGACCCAAAAGGGCACTATGCCTAAATGGAATAGAGAATAGCGTCAAATGTCATGGAAAACTGCCTTATTTAAAAAAAAAAGGTACTTTTCAAGTATGAAGGTCCCTAACGAAGTTGAGATCACACAACTTGAAAAGAAATTCATGTAATAAATATGAGGCAGCCTGCTGGTTTTATGAAAATACGCC
>KB697694.1:0-29793 GCA_000349165.1 Anopheles christyi
GGGTGGTGTCTATCCAGCGGGTCCCCTAGTCTAGTCTGGCGCTTGCTAGTGCACTGCTGCCAAACTATTGGACTCGACTGGCTCCCGCGCTGCCAAGTTTGCAAAGTGTTACGCTGTACGCTCTTCCAGGCATTCGTTGCATGCACCGGAAAATACCCGAACTGCATACATATGCATCTCAAAACACACACACACACACAAGCGCCCGGCTCTACAGTCGGACCTTTCGCCGCGTCATAACGTTTCCGCGCGCGCCACATGACACATGACCGCCGTGGCACACGGTACTGTTATTCTGTGAAAAACTCTCTGCAAAGTCGGGTATGAAATCAAATCCCCTTCCTCCTGCATCTACATATTCTGGTGGAATGCGCTTGGCTGGAAAATGTCCTTCCAATCCTCGTTTTCCCTCCTTTCTGTGCCGCTTTGTCTTGCACCTCAACACACAAACACACAGAGTGAGGGAAAAGTGTCTTCCCTGTCCCCGGCTGTTTGAGTGTGTGTATTCGGTTCTGGATCGGGTTTTTAGTGTTCGCGTTTCCATCTCCTGCCCTTTAACCCGCCGGCGCAGTGCATAAACTGCTTTGCTCAGACAGCAACGAGCAAAAGCGGGGACCAACACCGCGGGAAAGAGAGCCCGCGGAGTGAGGAGTGTAGACGCTTGGCGGGTAGTAAACAAAGGGTGGTAGTAGCAGCAAAGAAAAAAAAACACCACCACCACCACCAGACAGATACACGCATGTACACCATCAATCCCAGTGCCGGGTGCACTACCACGGCCAGGAGCGCCAAATTCTCCCTGCAAGCTCTTGCCGGATGTTGTTTATTTACCATCGCGACTGAGCCAATCGATAAAAGGTGTGCGGTAAGGCGTTGTTTTGGTAGAAGCGCATACACAGACACACACCTAGCTAGTGCAAACGATGACTACTTTGATATGTTTGCTTATATTTTGTGACACTTGATAAGAAAGAAAAAGCGACACAAAATAAAGGGAGGTGAACGCAAGCTATCTTTCGCTGGCTTCGTTGGGCTCAGTAATAAAGCTGCATGATACTTAATATATCACTTAATATATTAATCGAGTGTACAGCTTTCTCAAATAAATGCATTATAATATAATATTTTTCTTTCACACACACACACACATACATACACATACAGACACATACACATACATTGCAAAAAAAACCCTACAAAGAGTGTGTTCCCATTTCCTTTGCCGGTGGAACCCGGAATTGCCAATGCACAAGTGCTTTCCTTTTTCTGCGCAAACGCATCCCCATTTATTCCCATTCCCAAACCCCAACAAAACTGCCCAGCAATATATTTAGGATGCATTTGATGCAACCGACCGCTACAAGACGGGTAGAGGGATGAATAGCAAGTGGAAGCGGGGACTGGACTTTCGCCAGACAGGAAGGCGAGAGATAGCGCTCATAACGAAACACACGCACACGCACACACACACACATACAGCTCTGAGGCTCGATCTGGAGCATTCTATGTGGGAAGAACGTTGCATTCGCCCATCCCGAAAGGCGGGAGGCGTTGCTGCAAGTGTGTGCAATGCACGAGCGCGACAGCGCAAAATTGCACATTCCGACTCGACCAGACAATGGACCGTTCCCCACAAACACGCACACAAAGGATGAGCATTGACCGGGAATAAAGCTCCCGAACAAGAAGAACGAACGCCACATAAAGCCAGAGAGAGAGAGCATTTACACATAATGTACATTTCTCGTCCAATTCCGTCGCCTGGTTGGCATGGTATCGTCGGCCACCATGGAAACTCTTCTCCTGTCCCGGAGAAAGTAGCAACAATAACAACACAAACCGGACTGCACGAATGTAACAATGTAAGCAGCATTAAAGCGTCAAACCGCAACACAGACTTGTGGTTTGTTGGGGACGCTTCACGACCTCTCCCTAATTATTCCTTATCATTCGGAGGTTTGCGGGGCTTTCCGTCTGCTTAAGTAGCGTGTAATATTCCACCAAGTGCGCTTGTAAGCACGATTTAAGTCTGAGAAAATAATGTACTGTTTTATTTCGCTACTAAATAATACTACAAAACTGAACTCCACAACACACTTTGTACTGTCGAGGTAGTTATAATCAATCATTGTATATTATGAACCAGCCTTGCATGATACTATTTGCATGTAAGCTACTACTAACCTGTCAGGCATGTTTTTTTTTAAGATAATTTATATCTTAATTCATTAAGTGGTATAATTCTCGTTAGAAAAATCACTCTCACACGCGCGCATGAGTGTGATGAGTAAGTGAAGCCCTGTGTCTGTGTCTGCTCTTCTCACCACGAACTTAATTCCTTACTATTGTTCTTTACATTTAACATTTAATGTATGTAGGTGATTCGCATTCTCACGCTCTCACTGTTTACCGTGCGATGAACACGCTTAGTGGTACATCGTTTTACATGCCTCACTAACCCAACGACATCTAATTCAGTTCAAGGATATACTACTTTCGGCCAATGTTCGACATGCTGGTACAATGTCTTGAGCAATATTCACTACTTACATTAGCTACAGACCTGAAGCTGAACGCCTATTTAAACTATTTACTCTACATTCGCATTGGTCAACGGATCAATTGTGTTTGCAAAACAGCAAAACAAAGTATAAAATCTTCTAGAGTCGATCAAATATTGTGAGAAGCTAGCTGTACATAAACACGTTTATGTTAATAGAATATATCTCTCTCCATCTTTTTTTACGAAAAAGGGTGCCGTAAGGAAGTAATACAACTGAATGCGCCTATTGTTGTAGTCGGTGCATCGAATAATTTAAATTATTTATCGACACACACACCGTTACTAGTGAAGATAGTTTTTTTTTTGCTGCGCCCGTTTTCTCCGCATAAGACGCAATTAGCGACCTGCCTGGCAGATCCTGCAGGGCCAGAGAACGCTAGAAAAACCAATAGAGCGAAACCAATTGTACGCAGCAGTATCGACACGCTTCATCGCATCGTCAGCATAAGTTGCCTTTGGTTGGGACAATAAAAGTACCGTGGGGCTTGGTCTGTTTCATCTCCTACTCTCATACACTATTTCTATCTTCAATCTTGCTAAACGTTCTCTTCTTTGTGTCGCGTGTCTTCATGTCTTCAAACAGACCGAGCTTTTCCCTTCCTTCCTTTTTTCGATTCTATTCTAGTTTTCCCCTGTTCACTCGGTGTGCGTGTTTCCATGCTCCTTGCTTGTCCATCTCCAACTATTCACTCTTCTTCATCGTCTTCGTCTTCCTGCACGTTCTGCCCCAAGTCAGGTAGCAATGCATCGGTAGCACTCGATCCGCCGGACATGTTAGCACACACGGCTATCAACCCTGCCGGCTGGTCGCCTTCATAGGCGCTACTACTGCCGGACGGTTCCTGGGTACTACCCTTATCGATTACCACCACCGGCTGGTCGGATGGTCGTTACGCACCGCGCGCGGGTTGTTTATTTTCGGGTATGTGTGTTTACGAGCAGGCAACACAAAAAATCATACCAAGAGACAATCACCCCATCATCATGCAGCCAACCACATAAAAACGGGGAAAATAATAAAACGTAAAGAAAAAAATAAGAAAGAAAAACAAATCATAAGAATAATGGCGTTGGAAAAAAAAGTTCACTTAATTCATAAACAAACAGAAAAGAAAAACAGATTGACATAAATACACAAACGAACGAACGAAATCGCGTCGCGTCACGGTTTAATGAGACAACGGGAGTGATCGAATCGTGTTTTGTTTTACTTCTGTCTTGTGCACACTATCATACATCCGGTGGTACACCTACCTTAATGTTATTGTTGTTTTGGCAGCATGTAGCTTTGATGCAACTACTCTCGTCCGTCGTCGGACAGTCAAGGGCGCAGCAGTCCTGTGTCGCACTACCATTCAAGCTGTTCGAAAAACCGTCCGAACCTGTCGATAAATGAAAACAGTGGGAAATTATTTCACATTCACTGGTATCCCATGTAAGCTGTAAAAAAGGGACAACTAACACCGCTAACACACACCCAGACCCTTACCCGAATAGCTGTTCAGTGCCTCGATTTCAACAAACTCCGGCTGTATCGTGGTCGAGTGGATACCTTCATTGTGGAAGAATTCCTTCACCCGCTCGGCGATCTTCATATACTCGGACAGGTTGCGGCAGCGAATGTGAGCCGAAGCGATAATACGATCGCCGGCCAGTTGCCACACGTGGAACTCATGCACGGCCAGCACACCGTCCACCTTCTCCAGCAAGCGACGCTGGATCGCATCAACCTGTATATGCGTCGGGACGGTTTGCAGCAGAATGAGCGCGGATTCGCGCAGCAATGGCCACACGGAGTTGAGTATGAGCGCCACCAGCAGCACTGATAGGGCCGGGTCCATGTACAGTTTGTACTTCCAGTCAGTAAATTTAACAATCTACAATAAAAAATAGCAAAGAGGGAGATGTTAAGGCGTTGGTCGGGGATAAATTCCAAAAAAAAAGAAAAGAAATTGATTTGCTCTTACCAGTGCACTTATAATAACGACCACACTACCGAGTGCATCGCTGAGCACGTGCAGGAACGCTCCCCGCATGTTCATCTGCGTAGAATCGTGCGAATGTCCATGGTGGGTAGGTTTTTTCGCCGCCGTGCCATTCTAAAAAAAAATAACCATTAAAGAAACATGAAAAAAAATCCGTTTCCTGTACTTGAACGATCGATCAATATGGGTGGTGCGCACGATTTGAGAAAATAGGGAAATGGAACACATTTTGATTTTAATATGCACACAAAGCAAATATATCGTTTGCTTCTGCCACATTAAGGCGCTAATAGGAGAACAATTTAGATGGGAACATTGATTGGACGAATATTAAAAGTGATTGATTGTGTGTCTACAGTGTACCGCCCACCCTTTACACATACACTGCGTAAACTCGATTCCTATGTACAGGAAAAAAAAAATTACTAGCTTACATACAGTAGGAAGGGGTCTTTAAATTTTGTATCGAAAGAATATTTGCCTGCCATTAAATCAAGTTTACTTTTTAACCGAATAGCCAAACCCACCCACTCACATGCTCATATACAGTCTAGTACACTGTAGAGCCGCATGTATCGAACCACTATCGATCGGCCAAACGAACAGAACGATTAACTGCTTTTCACCCGCAACCACCACCACCCACACACACACCCTTGCGGCATATTATGTGCGCTTTACCTGCTGATACATGAATGATTTGTTTTCATTGTCGTCCGTATTGCCCAGGTTGCCATGCGAACCGCTTATCTGCTTTGCCTGCGAGAGTCCACCACCGTGCGAATGTCCAATATGGCCTCCACCGTGTTCTGGAGAAAAAAGGGAAAAAGGGCGTTATCTCCACGTGGTTTCGACGAGAAGCCTTTCGCTTTCAAAACTCACTGTGCAATAGGCATAGTCCGAGCAGATTCACCAACAGGCCGATCACACCGACCGCAATTAGCAGCTCCGGCTCGTGGATGTGCTCCACCTCGATGAATCTACGGCGAAACAGCGGGACATATCGATTACATTTCTAAATTCACCTCCAAATACCCCCACCGGACATTGCCTCCTTACCTCTTGCACGCCTCGATAGTAATACTGAAGCAAAGTGCCACTAGAAATACTGCATTCACCAACGCACCGAGGACTTCCGCCCGTGCCCAACCGAATGTGTTTTTGGACCATTTCTTTGGCGACATCTGCAAATTACAAAAAAAAAAGAGGGAAACCACCATGAAATACTAGAACATGTTTTTGCTGCCGGACGGATGGGCACACTTACCTTAATCGACAGGAAGGAAATCACAAGCGCTGCGATATCACCAAGCATGTGAAAACTGTCGGCCACCAGGGCCATCGAGTTCGTTAGATAGCCGACGACGATTTCGACAAAGAAGAAAAACACCGTTAGCGTCATCACTGTCAAGAGGCGACATTTTTTCCCGCTGAATTTGGCCATTGTGTGTGTACAAGTTGTCCTTCTTCCTCTACGCGGCTTTTCGTCCTTAAACGCCTACAAACAAATTTTCTCCCGGGGAGATCAGCTTCACGTCGCCTCTGTCAACTCCACCGGATCGTCACTTCCGGTGCCTGATGTGCGTGTGCGTTGTCTGTGGGAGAGGGTGCAAAAGCCTCTATGGGTGGGTGGGAATGGATGTGGTGTTCGCGTGTATGATCGCCGTTGGAATGCGGCGTCGTCAAGTTACTGTTACACGATCATTGCATCGGATCGAACCACATTCATTCGTACAATCTGCGTAGTCTGCGGAAAAAAGCCAGCAAAATTTAATGAAAACAATTAGTATTATTAGCATTCAATTGACATCGCAGCTGTTGCTGCAGTGATGCAGATTCTGTCTATAGTCGACGCATTCCCTTTGAAGGACGTTCATTCACAGTATGGTTAAACTCAAATCAAAACACCATCCAACCCCAGCTTCCTTATTAAACAGCTAGACTATTTATACTTTTGCAGAATCATTCCACAGAACAAGGGGACGTGCATGCACAATTTCCAGCAGCACCACACGATGAAAGAACATTCCGAGTTCCTTTATTTAACACACATTTTTCCACGCTGCTCAATCGTTCACTGTCTTTTCCCGGTCAATAACCGGAGTAACCAAACGTCTGGGAGGCAGTAAGAAATTGTTACACATAAAATCACTAATTGCTCATACCACAAAGTACACGCTACTACCACCAGACGATCAGCCGATCGGGTGTCACCCGTCATGATAAAAGTTGTAACCATATGCGCGCACAATCTTCCATCTGCGAGTACGTAACCATTTAAAGATGCATAACGTGATGCCGCCCTTTGTGCAAAACACAACAAGGAAAACTGCTGGTGGGGGGAAACATTTTAGCACAAAGTTTTTTTTATTCTATTCTGCTAGACAATGTATTCTATTCTGGAAATGCGAAACAAACATTAAAACTAACTCCCACACCCGAACAGTAATAATGTGAATGGAATTTAATATCCTCGAATACATTAAAATCACCGTACGAAAAGTTTCTCCAAAAGTTTGTCCTTCGATGGACCAAACTAGACGGTTGTTTTCGCTTCAAAACTGTTGTTGAGCGTGTTCCATCCAAGCTCTATCTTCGTATGCGTATCGTATGTAAGACCCGCGCGCCACCTGAACGTAACGACACAGCAAAAAGGAGCTCAAGGTTTAATAGCAGCGCCGACAAAGCTTGGAGAGAATCGTTAATGAAGCCCCGCGTGAATATGGCGACCAAAGCGCATCCTTCTTCTCCATTGCCGGTTGAGCCAAACACAACACCCCCGCAGCTTCATGTATATTTGTACATAAATAAAAGTAAGTCACCTCGAATAGCAAAACAAAAGTAAACTATAAGTAACAGCGAAGAAGAGAGTTAAGTGAAAGAGCTGAATAGGGGAAAAAGATAAACTGTTGGAATCACCAAAACGTGGCTTATGTTTAACTATTTTTTTTTCTCACATTAATTTACGGTCACGCGGCAGAAGATCATTCAAATTGAATTCTTTTCTTCGCAGGAGGTAAAAGTTTGTCATAGATCCCGGTGTGTGCACTTAATTTAAAATATCGGCCATCTTCCGGAAGTCCATAAATTGCCTAACAATGGTATCAAAGTGCGTGTTCCTAAATAAATTCTTCCTGTGTGTCGTAGATAGCAAGAAAGAAAGAGAGGTATACATAAAGATCGCGATTTGCAAATGCTTCCAGCGTCCCTCCTCCACTGTATTAAAAAGTGTCAATAAAGTAATGTTTCTTAAAAGGTCATCCATACATTTTTAATTGTTTGAATTTTTACATTAAACCACTTATACAACAATCACTCGAAATTGTACAGCCAACAATACACCATCTTGCAACCGATCCGTGTTGGTCGTGTGGTGGTGGTTTGTTACTCAATTACTCAATTTCGTAAATGAGCATGATAGGGTCTGTTACGGATAGGGCGCAGCACGGGTGGTGGGTGATGGAGGATATGGGTCGTAGCATATTGATCGTTTCGTGCTGATTGGTGTGAAAATAAATTAATGTCATCAAAAGTCAATCGGGTTAGGCAACATAAGTGCACACTTATAGCACCCAGTGTTCCGGCTCAAAACATTTGCGTGTGTATGCTCTCGTGTATGGCTAACGCGCGCTTTACTTAGCGGGCATTAAGTAAATAAGTATGTGCAAACGATTTCATAAAGCGTTGGTTTTAAAAATAAAACGGCCACAATGTTACCATTCATTGCAGTCAAATATCCAACCGTGCTCAATCATCCCTTTACGCCCGATTATGTTTCAAATCGATCACCGTACTCCACCACACACCATTGTGTGTCTGCGGAACAATGATGTTTCAATTCATAATCTTTATAAGCAACAGATTACCTCTTTCTTGGTAATCACGCGCCGTATCAGCGCACCTTTTGTGGAGACACGCGTTGAACTAGATAGGAGCAAGATTGTTGCAACCTAATTCATACATTACAAGGCAAGGTCATGCACGGTTCGTCTGAATTATCAACCTAGGGAACAAGATAACGACAATTTCGGGGTAGTTTTAAATTAGCTGGAAACTTATTTTTCTGGCGTATAACAGGGACCTTTTTTTCCTAGATTTTGGTATTGTTAAATGGGAAGGTTGTTATACGGGGAAATGAGTATGTTAGTGGCCTTGAATGGAGGAACAAAAATAGGTGGTTGTAAAGAAATGGATTTATTAGTGTTTCATTCGCCAAAGGGGAATATTGAGATAGAGTTCTAAGAAGAGCGGAGCATATTTTTGATCGTTTGCAGAAGTTGTTCTTGTTCCGGTTTACTCAGGTTTAATCATACATTTTCAATTCAATGAACAAACTTATGGTAACATAATTATTTCTGCAGTCTGCCCAAAAGCTTTTCCAATAATCTATGCAACCTATTTGATTCATACCCTTTTTCTACTTTTCCACACAAAATTGTACCCCCATTCCACCAGACACGTAGGACCGTACCGTTCGTTTGCAGGCATTTGTGCAGCTTCAAATACCGCAAAAAAAGGGACGAACAAAAACTAACACACAAGTGGTGTTAGAGAAAACCACAGCGAAATTTAATTTCGATGTATTCATTTTTCTATAAACACCGAGGAGTGTGGCGAGAACTTCTTTTTGCAGCTGTTTCAAACTTACACACACAAAGGGCCATGGGGTGTAACCAGCAGAATTCAACGAGCGTCTCCATCCGGGGGCACCGATAGGTTGCCACAAAAGATGGCAGATGAAGCTTTTTTGCTGCTTTTTATTCTTTGCCCCGTTATGGAAGAACCTGTTCCTAAAAGAACACGTTCATCCTTGGTTGATGATTGGGATAAAGCATCATGCCAAAGGTGGAAGAAGAAAGGAAACGAAGACGGTTGCCTGATGGTGCTCTTAAGAAATCACGAATTGCTAATGTTACATAGTACGAGTTAGGATGAAAAGTGGTAGCCAGGGAGAAGCAGTTTGAAGGTGCTGTACAATGTGTCGATGGACATTGTGTTTGCAGAATCTTCTCTGTGATGGAATGCTGGACAAAGAACTTTTTTGCTTTTCTTTCTCTGAGGAAATTGCGGTCACTGTTTGGCCCCATTTAAAGGTAGTATGACAACAACACGGTAAAGAGGGAAAGAAGATTAGCTAGATTTTCCTTCACTGTGTTGTTGCAGCAGGGAAACAACTGAGGTAAGTGGTTAGATCCAGTAAAGAGGTTGCATCGTTACTAAATTAAAAAATAGCTGCATATTGCGACCGACTCCATGGTTGAGTACAACTCGCATTAACTTATAATTAGCTAATATTTGAGGCAACCAGCTGCATCTTTATTTAAAAAAAAGGCAGTATAGAAACAAAAGAGGCTTGAAACCGATGTTTGCTGTCCTCAATTTATAATCTTCTAATCACTGCGCATCAATTGTAACGCGAAGAGTATCGCGTTCAGTGTTAGACAACACACACTTATATGACTCATTGGAGGCTCGAAATGACAGCACACACAGCAAAAGGAAACTCTTCTCTACTTACTCTTCCGCCCATAAATCAATAAGAAACTGCAACAAACGCGCGGGGACTTAACGATTGTTTGAATTTCACACAAGCTTTTACACTGTCTTTGCGAAGCGCTGTATTCGCCGCCTTTAAACGAACACATACGCAAACACGTGTTGCTTGGTAAATACACACTGCTAACACTTCATGAAATTTGCTCAGTTCAATCCAAGTATCCAATCTAAGTATCCCACCGCATGGGGGCGTCCTGATGATAACGGTGCAGCAGCAGCAGCAGCAGCAGCGCGGTTTGATCTCTTGGTGCACTACTACGCCACAAAACGGCTGCTCTCGTCAAGAGCGGTTAATGAGCATGCGGGTTGCCTTCCGTTACTATGGCTACAGCTCTACACTTGTCAAACAGGTGAGCGTACGCACGAGAAAGAGAGACCCATTTCCTAGCCGACCCGGTAGCGTTGACAAATAGTACTCCTCAAAATGGTTTTGTGTAAGGGGAAAGTGGAACACGCAACGTAAACATTGTATACGCGAGCGTGTAAACAGTTCCACTAACCATTTTTACAATGTTTGCGCACCCTTACTTATATTAATAATGGGAGATTTTTGCTAATGCTTTTCTTCTATCTTTAAAACAGAAATTCTAGCTTGCAAAACTCCTGACGACGATTACAATTATGTGATGACTAACGAGGGCGCCGCCAACCTGATCGATCATGTATGGTGAGAACTCATCGGTAAAGATCATAGGATGTGCAGTACAGTCCCCTCCCCTGTTGCTACACCAGGTAGGAAAGGCATGGAACCTCATACAATGCCCGATTACTGTCAGAGATAAGGGTGTCCCACGCAGCAGCGATACACCACCATCAAGGGATGAGTGTGTGGCTTGCGTGCGTTTAAAGATTAACTCATTCGTCGCCATCTGTACCTACCATTTGAGGTATACGCGCACGACCAGCACAATCAGCTTCAACGTACTGTGGGCTGCAAGACAACCTGTGTCAGGGATCGTCCAGCTCTTATCGCCCTAAAAAAATCGCCTGTTTAAGATCGGCTGCACGTAATGCCGGGAACGACGACTTGGCTGCTACCCTCGCGACACGTATCATTATCATTCTCGATGATCACAAAGAAATCAACTTACATTCCAGTCTCGCACAGTTATACCTCGAGAAGCCGTAGGTGGGTTGTGGTTGGAAGTGGAAACGGATTTGATAGCGATACTTTGTATCGGGTCCTTTACCCTCCAGCTTGGTGGTGCACAGTCTAGCAAATTATTGCTAAAGGCATCTTCGAGCTGACTGGCAATAAAACCGCACATCTAGCACACGTACAGTAAGGTACAGCATTAATCAACGATGACCATTTTTACCAACTGATATCTCAATTCTTATCGTTGCTCTGAAATTTTATTTGCATACCTCCCTGTGCAGTGTGATCCGCCTAAGACTTGGTAAACTTGAACAACCAGTCACTGAAAATAACACGCCAAAATCAACAAATTTTCGAGGAATCGTTTAATGACGCATTATCGGACACTGTGTAACATTTTACGAGAACGCTATTGTACCCATATTGCGATTCTCTACGATATTTTTTTTTTTACTTTTGAAGGCCGACTAGATTATCTCGCGGTCATAGCAGATTCCACCACAGTGACTCGCTGTGGATATATCCTCTTTTTGCTATTACATTCAATACATCCTAATTGATTTGAAGCAAACATTACGTGTGACAACGGATTTTAAAAATAATTTTGCCACAAAATCATATTTTTTCCATTTTGGATGTTCAAAAAATGACTTGCTAAATGTTGCAGCGATTGTTTGACCTAAAACAAAACTTAAGACAAAGCTAATAAAACGATAACCATCAAGCGTGTTCCCTCTCTTTGCTAGAAGTATGCATACGACAGCAAAACAAGAGATGGGCCGTGTGCAGCAAACTAACTGCGCCACTTAGACAACAGTGAATTTCCATCCAGTAATGAGTTTATCCCGGAGATAAAGCGTTCCACAAACCAACCATAATCATTTTTCCTTGGTCGTTTTTTTTGTCCATCCTGTTTTCCTTTGGAAAATGGTAACAAGAGCACAAAGAGAGCTTGTAACTCTAACGCTCTCGTCTTAATCTCATAGGTAGCAATATTCCTTCAAAATCTCCTGAAGACGTACTCCTATTAAGGGGTTGAGGCTTGCTTCGCTCTAGAAGGCTTCTACGGATGGCTTCCGTGGAAGTTCCAGAGAACGTTTAGTTTTTTTTTATCTGCTTGTAATGAGCTGCTCTTCCTGTTCACAGAAGAAGAAAAAACACTCAAGCAAACGCTTACATTTTTTCTTGCCTCCTCCGCTGTCCCCATTTTGACCTCCCTTCCTTTTCCCGTTCATCCACCGTTTCGAAGATGGTTGTTTGTGGTGCGATTCATCAACATAACGTAGCTCTCCATCAGCTGACGTAAGAGCGTTCTATTCGCTGGAGTTTACCCTTTTTTACTTGCGAGGGTGAATAAAATTCCACGAAGGGGTTCCACCGATCGCCCCGTCACCACAAAAGTACCGATTCGCTGACAAACGCCGTGGGGTCCTCCACCGCCGTGGATGGGGACCCCATCCAACGCTCAAACTCATGTGGCCTGTGCTGCCTCGAGAAGCCGCGTGCACATGTCTCATCTGTTTTCGTTCCTTTTCTTCTTCGTTTTATGTGATTGCGCTATTGCTTTGTGTTTTGTTTCCTCTTTTCTCTACCACCCGTACGCGTATACCCGTGTGTGTGTGTAGCTGGTACCGAGTGCAAAATTGTTTCTTGCACTCGGTACGCGCGCGGGTGAAAATGCCACCCCGCCACCAGTGTAGAGATTGTTTCGCGAGCGAGCACGCGACAAAGAGAGACACGCGTGTCCTCTATTTCCATTCCCGGGATAGAGCGAGTTGGGACATTACCAGGGGAGAACACGCACACACTTCTTACGATTGGAGAAGAACACACAAGTTATGGGAAGATGTAACAAACCATTCTCTGGAAGAAAAAAACACATTCTGGTATGTGGGACAAGGGATGAACCGGGAGCAACCACGAGCGCACGATGGACACGTGTGCTGGCGTGTTTGTGTGTGTGCCAGATCGAACCTAGCTCTACGCCAACATAGAGGTCAATTTCTGCTCCCATCCGAGTATCTCATCGTTAACTTGTGAATGCAAAATTGAACGATTCTATCCTGATACAATTTTCATGGAGCGTGCGATAGTGTGCTTGCTGGCTGACCCGTTTTGTCATTGCTGACTACTGTGCAAAGTTGTTAAATCCTTGGCCTGCTTAGGTGTCTACTCGGTGCCCCAGCCACCAAGGACAGAGGTTCAGCTATAGTACTCGTCCAGACAGCATCGTCGGCTCAGCCTATCGTTGTTCACCCTGTTTTGCTTAAAAGCAATCGAGAAATTTCCTCCCAAATGAATATCGTCCATCGTTTTTGTTAGCCACTGCCAACAACGTTCAACGTCGTAGCAGATCTACGGCTATGCAACACTCACGGGACACCACTATTGGGATTGCCGAAGTGATAGCCAAAATTCCCAACCAACTATGACGCACCTTGCCGTTGATTGATCACTGACTGCTTCCACCACAACGTGTAGAAACAACACGCGCGGTCACCTTTTTTTTTGCACTCCTTAAGCTGCTGCACGGCTGCCGTATGCACTTGGGTTCGTTAATATGCAACCCCGTTAGCTTTCCTCGAGAATGGCACACACCAACAACACACCACCAACACCACCAGCACTAACTACTTCTCTCTGCTATTGCACACAAATACGCAACGATTTTCCAACGCTCTTAGCAGAGCTTTTCACCGAACAAGGCGCACTGATTTTCACCCAATCGAAAAAGGGATCCCAATGAACTATTGCACCAGTAACACGCTGATTCTGACCCGTACGACGACACAGCCAACCAAGAATGCCCCTCGGAACCCGTAACCACACCGAGCTATGACCGTGCGTGTCGAGAAGTGTACGAAAACTGTGCTGCTGATGGTTCGTGGGGGTTGCTTTTCCACTGTTTGACAATTGATAAGAAACAACACATTCTCGCACACGCGCCCTCCCACAAACACACACAGCTAGAGGTAGAACTTTTGTTTGGCGAGAGGGGGATGAAAGTAAAAGATTAGCTGGATTTTTTACGTACGCACCTTCTGGTGATGAACGGTGTAGCACCACCCCTTCTTCCTGTTGCAAATTGTGCACCAAACTTGCTCTCCGACCAGCGGTGGGCTATGAATAATACAGTTTTTCCTCGAAACAATAACGTTGTTTTCGCCCCACGAGAGCGTTCGAGATGGATGCGCGACTGACAGGTACGCTGTCCCGTTTACAGTGAGCAGTCGAATATTTCGCTGTGCCATTCGGCTACCTTTGCTTGGAGCGTATGAACTAAGTGTTTGAAAATTCAAAAAGACCTCATCGCTATGCATTTTTATTAGGTTGTTTATCAAGCTATCGAACGTTGTTCGCATTTATAGCTACTTTTCGGACAACGTTCAAATTCACGTTCTCATTCGTACAATTTCCGCATTGGCCAGGCGCACGATGCGATTGAAGTCAGTTTTAGTGTACGCGCGCCAGAAATTCGAGCGCGACCACACCAATGCGGAGTAGTTGGGACTTTGCACACCGTGAAACAATCGTGCAATTGCACGCCCAGTGAAGTTGTTTTCCGGGTACCGGTATATCGCTGTGCGAATGTCCGCGATAAGCTGTTCGTCCGTTGTATCGTCCGGCTACACGTGTAAGGGATTGAGTGTTAGCAAGAATTTTTGGCTGGGCGACAGTGAGTAAAATGATGATTCTTACCTCCGGTATGATTTCTATATTTTCCTTGCTAATATCCGTCGTAAAGTATTCCCGTACGATAGTTTTCAGCTTATCCGAGGGTCCGGTGGGACAATCAGCCCGACTTAGCGGACCGATGCTGTTAAAACATACCGAGTTCAGGGCATCCGCAATGTACTGTAGCTGTGCCAGCTGCGTACGCTCCTGGTGTGTTACACGTTCGTACAGCCCGTCCAGTGCGTGGTCAAGCTCTTCGTCGGTTAAATCGCCAGGAGCGCGCACTCGAAATCCAAGATCAGTAAACATCACCGAAATAGGTGACCGTTTGCGTGCGTTATTAACTAAACCGTAAAAAAAAAGGTAGTTTCGCTAATTCATGTAATTTAAAACCATGTCCTGCTAGAAATACCTGTGGTCCATTCAAGATTTTTCAGCTGATACTTCACGACACCGCTGTCCCATCCGATGGCAGACGCTACATCTATCACCGGAAACTCAATCGCGGTCGAAGTGGCATGCGAAATGCCACGCTTTAGATCGAGCGCAAATGCCATCGCCAGCGGTGGACATTCTTTCGCAGCCTGGCGCAGCGGTCGGGCACCCCCGTACGACATAACCTTGCACATCGTGTACGCCGGACTGAGCGCCTGTATGTAGCGCTGCTCGTCCAGCTCCAAATAGCAGAGGAAGGTGGTAATATTTTCCTCCGGAATATCTAGCTGCTGTACGGTGGTCTCGATCGAGAAGCATATTTCATGCCCCGGGCAGAGGCGCTTTCGAGGGCCATTCGATGCCGATAGTTCTTCAAACTCCTCGTCCCAATCAATACCGTTGACTACCTTCAATTCCTCTCGTAACTCTTGGGCCAAATCTCTGCAAAAAAAAAAGAAATATATTCAAATGGATACTGCTTACGCGAACGATCAAATAAACACTCACTTATTCGTTAGAATCTTTGAACAAGCGCACGGTACAAAGATTTTTTGCAACAACTTCCGGACCACATGCCGATCGATCGAGTTGGCGTAAATGAACCGGCGCAGCTCATTCCTGTCTTTACCTTTGCTGTCCAGGAATAGATGGCAGTGCGACAAAAGCCCATCGCGACCAGCGCGACCCACCTCCTGCACGTAGCTTTCAAAGTTCTTCGGCATATTATAGTGAATGATGGCCCGTATGTCCGACTTGTTGATACCCATGCCGAACGCAATCGTTGCAACGACAATGCGCAGCTCTCCGCTCATGAAAGCGTTCTGTATAGTGCGGCGGCGCGATGCCGGCATACCGGCATGGTACGGTTCGGCCACATAGTTCAGTCGTTTGCGCTTGTGCGCATTGGCTGCTGCCGCAGCACGGGCCGCATCCTGGAAGCAGGTGCGTATGAACGTTGCCACCCGTTCGCAGTCATCCCGGCGGGTACAGTACACAATGATGGATTGCAACGTACTGAAGCGCTCGGATTGGAGCAGCTCGACGAGAGCGACATCCCGGTTAGCATCGCGTGAAACGGTCAGCAACAGATTGTCCGGCAGCGGTATGTCACTAATGATTCCCTGCAGCCCGTCCGGTATGGCAAGATGTGAAACGATACTTTGCCTAAAACAGGAGGGACGAATCAAACGATTACAGAATTACAATCTTTCCTCCTTAATGTCGTTCCCTGACTTGCCTTGTTTGAACGGTGGCCGTTGCGGTAAGACCTAGTATAGTTTTGACGCCAAGCTTTTCTTTTAAAACCTAAAAATAAAGAGGAAAATTAGAAGTTTCAGTTCAGTTATCGATAGACAACTTCCTTACCTTGCAAATCATGAGATAACTTGGACGGAAGTTGTGACTCCACTGAGATACACAGTGAGCTTCGTCGATACAGGCAAAGGCGATCGGTGGCAGCTGGCGCAGCAGCGAGCCAAACCCGGTCGACTTTTCGCCCGATACGACCGCCTCCGGTGAGATTAGCAGCACATCTACCTCACCGGCCGCTATCGCCTGCATCGTACGATCACGAACCCTGTGGTGTGATAAACAATTATCAATAAATACCTATCATCATCTATTCGCTTCGTTACCCTTTACACTTACTTGGGCGTCTGGTTCGTGTGCAAGCAGTGAGCATTCAAAAAGTCCGGCATACCGTGCACCTGATCCTCCATGAGTGACACGAGCGGAGATATCACCAGCGTAATGCAGTTTCGATTTTTTCGGTACAAGAACGCCGGAAGTTGATAGCACAACGATTTACCTGCACCCGTACTGAGAGTGACTAAGGTGGACAGCCCGCACAAAACACGCATAACCGCACGCTCCTGACCATGGCGGAAACTTTGGTGACCAAACATGCGTAACGCATCAAACACATCGGACGGTGTTGGTGGAAGTGAACAGTCTCCCCGAGGCTGGTAAAGCGGATCGACAGTACCCTTGAATCCGCCAGAAACGGTCACCTCAAGCAGGCCGGATTGTTTGAGAAATTCTTCCGGTATTTTGTGTCCAATGTAGGCGGAGGGCTGGGAAGAAACAGTCTTTCCCGGGGGCATGTCATTCTCCTGTTCCATCGACCCCTCAAAGTCATCCGCATGTATCGACGACTCCTCCTTACCATCACCACAGGTTGCTTCTTCTGTTGGATTTTCATCTTGCTCCTGCGGTTCCTTCCAGACGGGGTTAGCGACTGGCGGCAGACTTTCGATACGGCTCGAGTGAACAACCAACGTTTGCGATTTGGCCATTGCTTCCGCCTCTTCCAGTGTGGGAAAGGAAGATTCTTCGATCGTATCCGCATCGTACGGGAGCAGTTTGTCCTCGAGCGGTTTCTTACATTGAAATGCCATATGACCGGTGCCACCACACTGGAAGCAAGTTAGCGTACCACCATCACACCCACGCATATCCATTTCGGGACCGGTCAGTGCAGCTGCCTTCTTGGCCTTCCACTGGGACTTTTTGTACCGACTGTAGTTGATCGTTTTCTTGCCCTTCACAAACACCTTCTTTCGTATGTCGATGCGGACAAAGTTTTCGTTCAGCTTTCCTGCTGCCATCTTTTTGCGCAGAACGTTCTCCTTGGTGCCACCAGATGCGGAGCTTACTTTTCCACCGGAAGACGATCCTTCCGCCATATGCCCAGTGGCACCGAGAATGAAGTGGTCCGCTATTTTCGTATCCCGAACCAACTCGTTGATGTCAATTCTTGGGATGCTTTTCAGTCGATCAAGCCCAAACTCGGGTACGTATTCCTGTGGCTGATCTGCTACCGGCATAGCCTCCTCAGCGTCAACGTCGATCTTGCGTTGGGCCAGCTTTTTCGGCTTTCTTCCCTTGCCGGCTGCTGGTTTAGATGACCCTGGACTCAGCTTCGGTGAGACAGTAGTTGATTTTTTTGTCGTTCGTTTTACTCGCGTTGTTTGTTTCTTCGGAACAGTCGCCACTCGCGAACGGTTCACTCGTTTAGTAGGGGGACTTTTCTTGGGCACCTTTTCCTGAACAGGCTCATCATGGTACGATCCTTCCTCCTGCAGCAGTCCCTTTTCCTGCTCTAGCTGTTCTTTATAATCTGGATCTTTATCCTCATCGTCGGAGGAAAATGCATGCTCCGCATCATCCTCTATCCCTTCCATCGACGTTTCTTTGTATGTGGACACTTTGCGTGCATTGGAGCGCGCAGATCGTGCTCTCGGCACAACCACAGTTTTCGCTTTGCCTACAACCTTATTTACAACTTGCTTCGTTTTCGTACTCTTTTTATTCGGTGCTCGTTTTTTTGGCACCGCTTTCTGTGTGCCCTTTGGTTCCGTCTCAACCACCTCTCCTCCTTGGGGGTCTTGATTTTCGACGTCCTTCCTTTCTATCTGCACTGACTTTACCGCATCTATTATTGGTTTCGATTTGACCTCAACCCGCTCTACCGGACTTCGGTTAATTGAGGTGAAAATTTTACGCTTTTTCGCAATGTGCATCATCCCCGGGGACGTTTTTGCAGACGATTCATCTTCCGAGTTTTCTATCACCCCATCCGAATCGGACTGTAACGCTGCATCGTAGGCCGTATTTTGGACGCCAATACGGTTTCCCATCGCTTGCGGCGACACTATTGTTGCGTTTGTTTTATCGGTCACACTTAACGCTGAAATGCCGAAGCTTGTGGCCGATGCTAGTGCGGCGACGTTTATGTTTCGCAGTCCAAAGTTGGTGGCAGTCGAACGGTGGTCATTGGTAAGTGTTGAGCCTTCGGTGGATGAGGCATTATTGTCACTCGTCCCACCCGACAGTCGATTAATCCACCGTTCATCAAGCTGATTAATTGGTTCACTATGCGACGGCACCAACGGTGGGGCGGAAAGTTTTTCCTCCACTTTCGAGCCGTTACATTCCAGCTCTTTTGATTTTGCAGTCAGTAGCGTTTCCAGGTCAGGTAGGACCATTTTAGACCCGGCTCCATTCGCCGTCATGGAGTTTCCCTGGGACGATGGTCCGAACGAGTTGCGGGAAATGGATTTACGTGGATTACGTTTCGGGATCAGTGCGGTCGATTTCGGCAACAGTGCCATGCCCTTTAACGTTACCGGTTTGGGTGTTTCGATTGGTTTCTCTTTCGTCGGTTGAACACTTTTTCGACTTTTCTCACCCTGCCAAGCGACCAAATTATGTTGCTCCAACTTTTCCGCCTCGAAGTGCGTATCGGACGGCTGACCTATTGCGATCGGTTTCGTTAGCAAACTGCTCATGGAGGAGCTCCGTTCCCGCAGGGCGCTATCGTTGAGGATGATGCCAGAAGACAGTAGCCCCGAAATATCAGCCGAAACATTTTGTGAAAAACTAGATTCCTGCGATATCAGGGAACCATCAAAATCATCATCATCGTCCAGCGCATCTAGCAAGGTGTGCTTCAACAGGTTAGTCTTGAGCTGGTAGTACAATTTGTATGAGATTCTAATTTCACTGGGTGATTCGCGAATATCCAGCTGAAAAAAAAGTGTAGGAAATTAGTAGGATTTCCCGGTACCGTCGGATCCGATTATCAAAACGGTATTCTAGATATTTCGATCCCACTTTACCTTTGATGGAATACGGCCATACTTTTTCTTGAACTCTTTTTCCCATTGTTTCACCCGGTATTTGCACTTTTGATATTTGGCTCGAAACGCGTGGTCTTCATCCATTGCACTGTCGGGGTGAATCTTTACTTCCAATTCGTTCTTTAACACTTAGCTGTACGTGGAAGGAAAAGGTTTGTTCCACAGTCCTTTACAGGACGGTCGCAAATTGCGAAAGCGTTGCAGATTTTCCTGCTTGTACGTGGTCTGAAGTCACATTACGTTTGGCGGGAATAACTATCAAAACAATACAAATCAGACAAGCAAAGAGAGAGAGCTCAGCAAGTTGATAGGGTCGCGGCTACACATTAGCCTCTCTTGGAGCGTTTTCAATTACAAAAATCGACGAACGAATTTAGAAACGAATATTTTCATACTCGCGAAAAGTAATAAAGTAATTCATACTTAAAAGAGGAAAAAACATTAAATTATAGAGTTGTTAATTAGCGTGCAAAGCCATTGCGGAAAAAATTACATTTTTTCCAGAAATGGATACAATTCACGATACCTACAAGAGTTGAGCTATGCCTGATAAACAGCACCCAATAGCGTAGCGCTGTCACAACAAAAATGTCTATTTAGCAAAACGCTAGGAAATAGTGAAAATATTATCTAAAAATTCGTAAATATACGCATCGTTTAATTTGTGTTCGTGTTTGCACGCATCGGAAACGCACAGCCCCACAGTTCGATCGGTGGCTCTCGGTTGTAAGTGGTCGACCGGACACAATAACTGTGCGATTTCTACATCTTCCCCTTTATGAACTGTGACCCTCTTGTCTTGTATGCGAAGTGTTACGACGGAACTAGCAGAAGCAGCCCCTTGAAAACCACCAACAACAAAGCGCGATCGAACCAGCAGCGCTTTACCCCCAGCGAAACTTCCGTCCTCGTTTGGGTGCTGCCTGTGTGTGTGCTGTGCCGTGTTTATCACCTCCTGTCCTGCCGTCACCTAGTGTGCAAACAACGCATCAGCGATGATTAAATTGTTCTCGCTCAAACAACAGAAGAAAGATGGTGAAGCAACACCGAAGGCCGGAGGACAGAAGAAAACTTTCACTGCTGCACAGCTTCGCATCACTAAAGGTTTGTTTTGCGTTGCTAGGGTGTCATTTATCATACCAATTCTAAAATATCTACTATAACCCTTTCCGATAAAGATATCAATGAGCTAAACCTTCCGAAAACATGTGCCACCGAGTTCCCGGATCCGGACGATTTGCTCAACTTTAAGCTGATCATCTGTCCGGATGAGGGTTTCTACAAGGGAGGTCGATTCGTGTTCAACTTCAAGGTCCGTACCCGTGGTATGCAGCTCAGTTGCGTTTGCTAACATAACCCCCTGCCCCGTCTTTCACATTCTAGGTTGGACCAAACTACCCTCACGAACCGCCGAAGGTCAAGTGCGAGACCCAGGTCTATCATCCGAACATAGACCTGGAGGGCAATGTGTGCTTGAACATTCTGCGCGAAGACTGGAAACCGGTATTGACGATCAACTCGATCGTGTATGGATTGCAGTACTTGTTCCTGGTATGTAGAACCCTTTTTCCCTCAACACAGTGCCCAGTGTATGAGTTTTCTTAAAAATGAAACAAAGAAAAACCGAGCATCGTTTGCTGGATGATCGCCAAAATTGGTGCCAAAAGATTGCAAACTTTGTTTGTCCATTACATGTTTACTGTGAAGGATGCTGATCCTGGTTAAAGATGATTCCATTTTACTGAAAACAATGTTTTGTGTGCGATTATTTTCCCCTTCCCTAACATAGGAACCGAATCCGGAAGATCCGCTAAACCGAGAGGCAGCGGAAGTGCTGCAAACCAACCGACGCCTGTTCGAGCACAATGTTTTCAAAGCGATGCGTGGCAACTATATTGGCGCGACGTACTTCCAGCGCTGTCTCAAGTGATATATAAATTCGAAACTAACCCTTACATGTTGCGTTTATTTAATTATTCTTACGATTGGTGGGCGCTATTATATAGACTTTAATTATAACTAAAGAGAGACGAAAAAATGCCACGAACAAGCAAAAAGGTAGCAAGCAAGAGTCGAAAACTAAACCGACACATACACAAGCCCTTACAGCAAGAACAAAAAACAGAAGAAATCCCCAAATGACACAAGAATGAACTAAAATGAAGCATACACAAGGAATAGATGTTTTCGCGAAGAAAACGTACTAAAACCGCAACTTTACACCATTTCGACTCTTTGCATTTCGGATAGTAGAAGCCTGCAGGTTTGGCCTTGTAGAATGTGATGTGAAATTTCCACCCGGAAGCAGATGGAATAGCGAGGCTGGAAACAATACTACAGGAACTGGCGATGCACCTCGTTTAGATAGCTTAAAATCGCAGGATGCAGCTCAAAAAACAAATGAAACTACAGTGGGAAAATCGGCTCGATTCGGAAAATGGCAGAACAGCTCGGTAGGGCGAAACATAATATAGGAAAGTCAACAAAAGGCACACACATACAAACACACAAAGTCACACACCCTAAATCACGTTTTATCTGTACATTATCTATTTAGAAGCCGTAGGCGTGTGCGCGCATATGAGGTATATAAGGTTCGCGCGCCGGAAAAAGCTGCGAGCTACGCGCCAATTACTGCTTATATGCTAACAAATTTGAGCGGTCCCGGTGCGCGGCACCGCGGCTTGATTCAGTCGATAGTAAAGGCACAATTTCTTGAACTATAGCGAAAAGGAACGCGAACGCGGTAAAGAAGATTGGAAAACGTAGCTATGTTGCTCCTATAGTGATTATAACGAAAATTGTGTCCCCCCCTCTCTCTCTCTCTCTCACACACACACTCAAGCTGTAACAGTCTAGTGGCTGATCGTAAAGGATAGTATAGAGATAAACTTTGTCTAATAAACACTTCGCAAAACGAAAAAAGGGCAGGACACACATTCGTGCGCCTCGTTGTGCTACAATCCTGAGTTTTGTGAGTAGTGAGACTGCCATTGTTGGGATGTGCACCGAAGCATTGTGCGGCAGATGCCGTTTGCCAATCGTTATTATTTTTAAAAACTCTGAAACTAACAACAAATCTTACGTTACAATAGAGAGAACAAACAAACCAACAAAATCTGCTGAACAAAAAACCAATCCGACCGTTCCCAAATCTGAATGCTACAGGAAAGCATGAGCATGGCATAAAACAATACATAGGATAATGAACAAAAAAAGGAAAAATAAACGATGAAAAGAGGAAACTAATACATAGTTCAAAATTAAGGTTTACAAAATCTTTCAACAATTTCTAGCAACGGCCACCTTCAGTCAATGCCTAAATCACATTTTGCCTTGAAGTAAAGCGCAACCATCCGAACGCATAGTTTTGCATAAAGGTGACACAAATATCGATAAAACCACTTGTTGCATGCGCATGAAATGTAATTCCTACACACCGCAAACTCGGGACAGGAGCGTTGCCAGGCCAACCTGTAGCATTGGCAACCATCGGTAACTATGTAAGCTGGTTTCACAACAACCAGTCACAAAGCTAACAAAGCTAGCCTTACAGTGCACTGAACGGAGCGAGCCACAGTGTACCTTGGTTGCCGGTGCTACGGATTGCATTTTGTCACTCATTCTGCAAGAACAGTGTTCGGAGAGCTGCTGCTGCAAATCTAGCCTCGCAAGATGTCCATCGAAGAGCCGACGGAAATGATGAACCTGGAACCCTCCGCAATCATTGGATTCGATGGTAATGTTAGCGATTGCTTTCCCCCGAACTGCGATTGTTCGCTAATTCACTTCTTTTTTCATACCATTCTGGTTTTAGGGCACGTCGTCTGTGGACTTCGGGTGCATCCCGACCAGCGTCATCTAGTGTTTCCCCTTGGGAATGAAATTTCCATTTACGAGTGCGCCACCAACAAGCAATCGTTCCTGCGCGGGCATACGAACACCATTTCCACGTTGGACATTTCCACCAGTGGGCGGATGGTTGCCTCTGGTCAATCGAACCACATGGGCTTCCGGGCGTTTGTGATTGTGTGGGATTGGGAAACGCGCAAGGAAATCTCGCGTCACGAGCTGCACCGCGTAAAGGTACAGTCGCTTTGCTTTTCGTCCAACGATCAGTTTCTGGTCAGTCTGGGCGGTAAGGATTGTGGGTCTATTATTGTGTGGGATATCGAGCAACGAACCGCCATCTGTGGTACGATCGCAACGAAGGAAACGACCGGCGAGGCGACCAAGGTGGCCAGCTTGAACAAACGGTTCACCACGTTCGTATCGGCTGGGGATCAAAATTTGCGCGTGTGGAACATTGACCGAGAGCGCAAGCGGCTCACGGTGCAGGACGTGGCGGTGGGCAAGCTGCGCCGGGAGTTTACCGGCATGCGCATCTCCCCGAACGATGACACCTTGTACGTGGGCACGATGAGCGGTGATATTGTGAAAATTAATTTAAACTGCAATCCGAACCCGAGCGATCCGTCGCAAGACAAAATGCCGGTACTGTTGGGCTGCTTCGGAAAGCACAACGCAAAGAAACCGCCCGGCAAGGATTGCGAAAAGTATCATTACGGTGTGCGCGATTTGCTGTTGCTGCCGGATGGGAAGCTGATTATCGGTGCGGGCGACGGCACAATCGATATGGTGCAGGAGCGCAACGTGAATTTTAAAAACTGTCGTGGTCCCACGTGGCCAGAGCTGAAATCGGTAAGGCATATTGTTGGGCCAAATTGGGGTAAGACTAATAGCTATGTAACGTTAAAATTACTTTCTTACATTTTTCAGCTTCAGTCGACAAAGATTGATGGTGTGATCACATCCCTTCAGATTCGCAACGGCAAAACACTACTTATCGGTACGAACGGTTGTGAGATTTACTCGCTGGAGTTGGCAAACTTTTCGTCCAGCTTGCGTCTACTTAAGACCTGCCACACAAATGCCGTATACGATATTGCATTTCCTTAGTAAGTGATATTTAGTGGTTGTTAAGTCAAAGGAACAGCATTTAATGCACTCCCCAATCCATCTCGATTTGCAGCAATTTTTCGCTCGTCTTTGCGACGGCCAGCCACGAATCGATCCGCATCTGGTCGACGTCAAAAATGCAGGAACTGTTGCGAATCGTCGTGCCCAACTTTGCTTCCTCGTCGATTGTGTTTAGTCGCGATGGTAAGAGCATCATATCCGCCTGGAACGATGGCGTAATACGTGCGTTTACTCCACTGACCGGCAAGTTGATCTACGCGATCCCGAACGCACATAACAAAGGCTGCTCCTCAGTGGCCGTTACAAGCAATGGCAAAATTGTAGTGAGCGGTGGCATCGAAGGGCAGGTGCGCGTGTGGAAGATCGATCCTTACGTCCAGAGCTTGATCGGTGTGCTGAAGGAACATTACGGACCGATTGAATCGGTACACATCAACACCTACGACACGGAAGTCGTGTCTGCATCGCGCGATGGTTCGTGCGTAATTTGGGACCTGATTCGACTCACGCGCAAGCACGTGATCTTTGCCCACACACAGTTCATCTCCGCACAGTACTTCCCGACGGGCGTACAGATATTGACGGCCGGTTCGGATAAGCTGATCGGTTACTGGGAAGCGTATGATGGCAGTCTAGTGCGCGAGGTAGAAGGTTCCAAATCGGGGCCGATCAATGCGATCGACATGAACATGATGGGCGAATACTTTTTGTCGGCCGGGACGGATCAAATAGTGCGCCTGTGGAACTACCAGCTCGGTGTGGAGGTTGCTGTTGGTATCGGGCATGCCAGTGCCATTACGTCGGCACGCTACAGCCCGAACGGCAAATTTCTCGTCACCGGTTCGAGCGATGGCGGTATCTTTGTGTGGAAAGTGCCGGAGGTAAGTAAGCGCTTGTTTATGCAACGTTCTTCTGACGTTCTGACGACACGGCTGGCTATCGATTTTCTATTCACGTATATTGCCCTTCCTCAAAAGGGATAAATGTTAACTCACTTGCTGTAACGACAAGGTCGCTGACGTAATTTTCTGCACTCCTGTGTGCCGTCTATCTGCCGTTACAGAAATTCCACATTAAAATTCCTGACGATATTTTGAAGCCCACAAACGATGAGGAGCAAGCTACACCAAAAGCATCCAAAACACCGACACCGACCACATCCGCGAAAAAGCTGGCCAAAAGTTTTTCCTCCCAGGCAGTAATATCGCGGGATGGATCGCGAAAACCCACCCCAGCAACCTCTGACTCACGCGTAGGCACCTTTCTCGGAGGGCTACGCAACAACAATAATAACAGGAACAGTGAAGATATACGTGTACATGCTTCCGGGCGCTCCACACGCTCTAGTCAAATCGCCGAGTGTCCCGCGATCGATCCGAATGCACAGCCGACGATTGATCCGTGCGTCGATACGGCCTCCCTGGCGGATGGTGACCAACAGGAGCAGTGGGAAATACCCTCGCAACATTCCGCCGGAAGTCAGAACCGTCTCTCGGAGGAGTCACCATTCGCTCAACGGGGGCAGGTGGCTTCAGGAGGAAAGGATTCAAATTTGAACGAACCGTTAAGGTCGTTAGGAAAGCAGTAAGGGTTGGAAGTGCATGCAAACGTAGAGTTCGACCAAAGTAATAAGAAAATTATTTTGTAGAAGGGGTTTTTTCTTCTTTATTTAATAACAGTTTTTTGTGTGTATTTTAAAACCGCGGTTCGTGCTATGTGTTCGTGAGATGCGGGTTTGCTATTTGCTGATCGCACTTATTTTATGCTTATCTGCTCATCGCCAGTAAGTTCGTTATAAACGTATCAATCTCCAAGCGGGCCTGCTTCAGCTGCGGTGGATCACTGTCCTTCGGTTCGTACATGTTCGCACAGTGTGCCGTACCGTCGATTAGGATAGTGGGCATGTGGATGTCGTTACTCTCGGTTAGCCCTAGCCGATGCCACGGGTCGATATTACCATGGACGTACAGTACGTTCGTAGTGGCCGGATCAAGGGCCCCATAGTTAGTGTTTGTCCGATAGACGGCCCGGGCAAGCGATTCTGCTCCAAACCGAGCACCGTACACATCAACGCATTGACGAATGAAAAAGTCTACCGGAAACCGGTCGCCAAACACGGAGCTAGCGTTGTTGGACGTTTGATAAAATCCAAACTCGTTGCACGTTTGGTACGTCCACTGTCGGGCTGGAAATAAGAAATGAAAAAAATAATGAACAACGGCAAACGACGATACGAAAACACGAAACTTACCACCGCTAGCTTGCGAAGATCCCCAGGAAGTGTTCCTCATCTCCTGGATCGATTTATCGTACACAAAGTCCAGGCATGTTTCGTTGCTCTGCTTCAGCAGTATTCGGTTTACCTCCGCCAGCCGGGTCACCGGTGCACCAATGGTTTGGTTCACCATCACGTCACACACGTCATCGATCGTAACGGTCGCGTGCGGGCTATTATCCTTGTTGTACTGCACTACACCGGCAAAATTGCTCGCTATCGCCTCGAACAGATTAGCAATGTCCAGCGGATTCTCGATTGACTTCTCTACTGGATCGCACAGCTGGAATTTGTCGTTCAGCGTACGCTGTCCGATCATGTGCTTGAGCAGTGTTTCCACCTGCTGGAAGGCACTGCGTACCGCTGTCACACAGTCACCTGAATAGCGAGCGAGTGACCGGGTGACGGTGTCGTAGTACTCCACAAAATCTATCTTCGCTAACAGCGGCCCACTAGAACTGATCGATCCGTGCACCAGGGAAGGATACTTTTCTCTCAGCCAGGCTGCAAGCGAACCCGGATACGAACCACCGAAAGCGATCCAACGGTTACGCTGCGGTTGGAGTTGGTACTTTTCGTTCATGGCCACGATAAAGTATGCGAGATCGGCGAGCGCCTGTTCCGATGTAAGGTAGGCCAGGTTGCTCGTCGAAAGATCTTCCGTCGGATGGCTCTTGCCGTAGAATCGGTGCTCGAGCTGGAAGCATAATGCACCGTGCTTTTCAGCATAATGGATCCAGGCTCCCTGGTGCATCCAGCGGGCCGTAGCTTCACCTTCCCCACCAATCATCAAGAATACCGGGGCATTCGAATCGGAAGCATTAAAGAACTGGTCGTTCACATAGTAACGCTGCTTCCAGGTCATTGCATTTGTAGGATCATTGTGATCTAACTGCTGCTCGAACCAAAGATCCGGAACTGCGCGGTTCGCGTTAAAGTACGTCATGCGACTCGGTGCATCCTGTTGAAACATTTTTCCTCGCCAAAATTTACGCATCCCGTGCACCTCAGTACCACCAAGAAGGAGAAGCATCACGCCGAGGAACGGGTAAATTAAGGATTTTTCAACCATATTTTAACCACGCTTGAAACAAGAAAAGAAGGAAACACTCAACCAAAATGGGGATACTTTCGTCTCACTGAGTAAAGAGAAACAATGGCTGACAAACACACGGGAAGGATGATGGGCTGCTGCCGACCGGACTCCACTTGCTGCAAATAACAACTATCGGTAGCCCCTTGGTCGACCGTTGTTTTAAACAAGCGCGCTGTGCTGATAACTATTATCAATTTTCTCTTTCGTACACGGACCCCGCACAGCGGCTGCGTCCGACACAGGCTAATCGAATTTGTTCTATGACCTGCCTCTCCAGTTCGTGCTATACGTGCATTGCCTTGGCCTTGCTTGTGTAATGTTGCAGGCGAATGGGAGGATAAAAACATAAACCGTAGTTTGTTCTTACAGATAAGCGTAGGATTTTCTGTTGCAAACGAACATTACATAGGCCATTGCTGGGTAATAAAAAATACTTTTAAAATAACAACAATCTTGCTCTTCGTAAAACTACTGGTTCTTTTTTATCTATAATTTAACGTACAATTTGTAGTACGAACAATTTTAACGGATTTTCAAAAGAAAAGTGAAAGTTTACCAGACACCCACCATTCGCCATTGGAGAAAATGAAAGAAAAAATCAAGACACGGTAAAAACAGCAAGGACATCAAAGAAAGAAAACCCTATTCAAGCTTGACAATTACCGACAAAGCATCTTCGAATTACATTCAGCTTACCGTATGTCTACACACCTTGGCCCAAGACGGATGACGTTTTCTCTTCATGGGTCGGAAAGAGACAACTAGCGGGACCGCAGTGAGTCCGCCCAATGTTTAGAAAGAAAGAGAGAAAGCGCATGCTACGGCAGCTCATCGGACCTAAGTTCGATCTCGACGCGCACACAGACCAGAGGTGACGGAAAGTGGCTTAAAGAAAAGTCCGCTCAGCAAAACGGAGAAAACTAACCGAAAGCTATTTCAAGGCGACGCCTTGTATGTGTGTGTGTGTGTGTGATTATCGTGTTTTTCGTGCATGCGTGCGTGCAAGTTGGTACTGTTTACCGATCTGCCAGCTTAGTAAAGCAGTGAAAAAAACACCCTGCGCAAACCCTGGAGGAAGCGTGAAGCGCAAGGGCGAACGTTGTAGCGAGCGAGAAAGAGCGAACCGACACAACTTCCTCTTTTCCACTCGACCATTATTCATCGCTGTTCACGCATCCAAAACGGTGTTTGATAAGGGTGGTGTGCTGGAACTGCGCTCATCTACAACAGAGGTACGGATCATCTCGACAGTTGGTAGTGATCAGAAAAAAAAGTGAGCACGACTCACTGCAACAAAAAAAAAACGAAACCGTATCAAAATTGTGATCTCAAAATCATTCCAGAATCCCGCTCCTACACTCTTCCCCTCAGTGTGTGTGTGTGTGTGTGTGGGTGCCTTTGAAGTGAATAAGTCACCGAGCCGTGCGCGTTATCACCGCCGTAAAGGAAGAACAGCGCAGTCAGGAGGGCAGTTGCGGTCCCATAAAGT
>KB697699.1:0-10192 GCA_000349165.1 Anopheles christyi
ATTACGTTTGATGCTTATTCGGGCATTGTGTGATGATGTGTAATCTTGGTTGTCCCGTATGCTGAAGAGTCAATAATCAGACTCATAAAATAAAAATGTCTCCACTATGGCTCACTGTCTCGCACTGGTATTTACCTTTCTAGCTCAAACCAAACCACTTCTACCACTACTAAAAGTTATTTATTTCTGACAATATCCTTTCGTACCACACGCAACAGCGTTGAGCGATCACTAATCCCATTAGAGTTATTGTTAAACAAACGCTCGCAACACTAATTAATCTGGGACTGAATGTGAGGATGCCACCACAGCATTAACTTCAACATGAAAAGGTTTATTATACACATAGCATGGAACCACCAGATTAATTAGCGTGCGAGTAAATCCTTTGGGAGAATGCATACGCTGCTTTAACAGTGTCCTGAAAACAGAAGATGCTTAGGAAAACGAACAGAAAAAGCTGATGGAGTGTTCACCCCAAAACCACCGCCTGGTATTAAGTGATCTGCTCGACGAGTGTGTTCTATTTGATAAAGCGTTCAAAAAACAGGACACTCTTGGTGGAATATTATCGATTCACAACATGAGAAACATCACCACCAGCAAAGGTGACGATACTTCATTTTCTTCATCTCACAAAAGCGATATGGATTATGTTTTCGAGTGCCAACAGCATGATTAGAGGAATTTCCGTAGCACAGCAGCATGGAAGGGCTGCACGCGGCTATTTGCCCATTGCCTCTTGAATTGATTTGCGCTTGCAGTTGTTCAGAACACTCATCGATCGCAGCAATCGGATCGCCTTTTGACGCAGAGAGCTCGCACCAAATGTTGCTTGGTAACGATGATGATGATGCTGCTCCCATAGCTACGGGCTACGGGATACAGAGGGGAGCAGAAGAGCACGACGCTATACATCAATATTCCACCGAAGTTGTTTCCGGTTGCTGCAGTAGAGCGATGGGGTGCTGTGCGTCGAAGGCCGGCCAAAAAAGGCCAATGAACAACACAACTCGCCAATCGGCACACGGTGGATTGAGGGAACCGACCGTCGACCATTGACGGTGAAGAACACGGACAAGATGAAGAAGTACATTTTGCACACCGAAGCAGCGAATGGGTTCGCGAAAAACAGTCAATTGGAAAGGTTGGTGATGGTGTGCTGTGTGTGTGTGTGTGAGTGTGTTCGGATTAGAAGCGATTTGAAAGGTTGTGTTATTAACCCCTCACCACGCTAGTGGAGCGATGCGGAAGAGGGTCAACAGTATCCTTGCTTTGGATGAAATAAAAAGGAGCATTGTACCTTGTATGTTATTTTGTTTTCCTTTCGAACTTCGAGCTCAGGTCTAGCTATTTCACTGTACGATTAGACGCGTTATGGGATGTTTTAATCGGAAAAATATAATAAAACGTATCTTAACCTTTCTCATACGGGTGGCTTATTCGGGTGATGCTATTCTTTGCCGTCTTTTTAGTGAAAACAAATCTCTAATAGGTATATAAAGGTATTACTTACTTTCAAATTCATCAAAAGCAAAATTCTTTCCACAAGCTTAAACAAACACATCAAAATAAGCTTCCAGCACGCTCTACAGCTAATGAAAATGGCTGATTATTGGAGCATAGTATTCCTTTCCATTGGGCCTACTGTGATTCACCTTTCGCTTGCCAAGACAAACTGGGGATTTGTTGAACACATCATACGGACTGACATGACCGCTCATGTCATAATCCGTCATCAATCTGCTAACAAAGTGCAAGCTTTACGAAATTAACCTTATCACGGAACTCTTCAATTCTTATCGAAAAATAAAATTAAACTCACTTGAGAACCTAAACGAAATAAACGTCAGAAGAACAACCGGATATGGACAAAGTCCGCTTATCAGCTAAGTAAGAGCATATTTGTGGGCTTAAAACGTCAGCAGTGTCCGAATGAGGAGATAAAATAATTCCTGCTGCAAGATTATAGATTTATATTTATTCGAAAACTAAACATATTTTCAAACTACAGAAATCAACAACGACAACCAAGGACAACTTTCGAATGTATAAAATGCTTCACAGAAGAAGAAGAAAAAAACCAACTACAACTAGCGTTATTCCTTTTTTACATTTTCTTTACTTTGCTGTTCATAATTCATTGCCTTCTTTCGTGTTTCGTCAGCTTTTAGCAAGTTCTGTGATTTTTTATCCTCGATTTCGTATTAAGATGGATGATTTTCGCATTATGCGCCTATCTGTGTATTGGGTATGTATTGTATAAACGGTTTTGACTTGTTTTGTTTGATGTTTTGCTTTCATGGCCATGTTATCTGTATCGTTTCCTTCCACTGAACCCCACCCCCGCCACTTTATGCTAAACTTTACGCACGTGTCGCTCTCTCTGCTCTGCTATCGTTTCACTTTCAGCCCACCTTGCCTCTTGACTCTCTTTCTCTTTCCGGTTATTATAGTATCACTCTTTTTTCTTCTTCTTCTCTCTTGTTATTCGTTATCTCATTTACTGTTTCTATTTTGCATTTTTACTTGCAGCGGCGGTATGCATGCTATAGCTGTTTTTTTTTTTGTTCTTTTTTTGTTTGTTTCATTTTATCTCCTTTGCTCAACTATGGTGTTCGTCTTTTAATCGTTTGTATCGCACGTTCTTCACGTTCTGCTGTATAAGTGAGGTTTGACTTTTACAATGTATTTTTTTATCTGAGGTTACATTTTTTTCGGCTCTACTTGCTATCTTGCTAGAATTTCCTGGCGTACCACAACTTCTGAGCGTCAACAGCCCAAGACACAATCAGGAGTGTCAAACATGTGAGAGATGTGATCACTTCTCTTTTATAATTTTTATTCGTTAGTATTTTAACGAATTTACCAAAAAGAACAAACATCACCAATGGAAGCAATGACTAGACATCCCACAAAAAATACACACCCGCTTTCTCTCTTTAAAATAAGCCAGGATATCTTTCAACGATTCCAGCATAGGAAACATGGGAACTCAAGGGAGCTCATTCGAAAAATAGTTTACCAATCGATATGTTTTTAGAAAGAACAGACCATTAAAGATGGTTAAAGGTTGATGAACAATGGAAAACTCTAATACGCTCTGTGTCTAAAGACTATTTCCACTCCGGAGTCCTGAGTCTCGAGCAAAAAGGGGTAAAAAGCTATTGATAAATGGCCAGGAGAGGGAAAGATCTTTACTTACACGTTTGTGCGCTCGGAACATCCAACGCTTTTACAGCAACTCCCTTTTCTCTCAACACGCACACAGAGAGCGCGCGCGTTATCTTTCCAGTAGTGACGATAGCAGAAACACATCGCTCAATCGATTTTTGTAGTGCTTTTCTTTACTTTTTTTTTATTCTTCGTTTTAGCCACATTTTACACATCATTTAGGCAAACAAAAAAATAAACAAAACGTTAAGCTTACACAGTATTATCAATATTTTTTTTTTATTATTATTTCTTGTCGTACCGGTCGTCGGTCCCGTGTGTTCGTTGCTGTCATTTTTGTCCGTATGTATTGCCGTCGTCAAGTGTCTTCTAGTTGCGTGTGGTGCGTGTCTTGTTGTGATCTTGTCTGTCGCTAAGCAGTCTTCTTCCAGTTTTCTAGCACTGTGTTTCTCATCCTAGTTTTCCTCTCTCCCACTATCTGTGTTATAGTAGTCAATTTTCGTCCTTATTTTAGTAATCTTACGTCCTTTCCGTTTCTTGTATCTTTTTTTTTTATATCCATTGTGCACTTCCTGGTTTTTCTTCTCTCCGTTTTCTTTTTATTCCCTTACCGTAAGAGAGATCATGAACGATGATCTTGAAATGCGCTCTTCTGTCTCTGCAGCTGGTTTTTGCTTCCTGCTTTGCCATGTTTTTTTTTTTACTTCTTCTAGAGCACTCGACTTATTTGTTGAAGAGGATATTTCTGCAAACTTACCCATTGCTTTTACCAATCTTTTTCTAGTTACGTGCAAGCAACCACTCTGGCGCGCTCTTGTGTTCGTGTGTGTGTGTGTGTGTGCAAATGTGTATTTAGGTGCGCATATAGTAGCGTGTTTGTTAGTGAGGGGGCGATTGACAATGCAACATAACTTCACTGGCACATGTGTTACACTATCGGTTTAGGATGGAGTATCGTACCGCACTGTTACGATAACCTGGAACCCGATGGTGAACAGATCTGGGCGGCTACTTTCTGCACTTTCCCATGCCACCACTCACAAACGCAAGCACCCTATATACACACCTTCAAACCCGCGCGCCCGCACACTTCAATTAGTTGATGTTCTTTCCTTGCCTTTTTTCTCACCCAATCATGCTTCCAAAATTCCATTATTCAATCTTCGCAGGTTCATATGTTGCGATCTATTTTTGTATGTATCTCTTCAACTTCATCTCTTTATTCAAGTGTGTTTCTAGTGTTTAAATTATAAAAAAAGCAGTATGAAAGTATGTTTTTTCCTCCTCATCTTTACGTTTCGCGTTCGTGATCATCTCTTTTGCTTAATATACCAAGCGTTCTTAACTCTCCATGGTCTCTTTCTCTCTCTTTCTTCTTTCCTTTTTGCTGGTCATGCACGAACCTGCCCTTCCCTCTTCGCTTCGTACGAGGTGTATTTGATGCTACTCGGTATTGGCGCTACTGCTACTGTGTTTGACGATGTTGTAGGGTGGCGGTCCCGTCAATTGCTCTGTGTGTGCCATTGCTGCCCCAACCATTCACTAGCCGCACACCGAGCCCCTTCCCCCTGAGTCGCATGGTGTGGTGCGAACAGCAAAAGCAGGGCTGGTGCTGATTGACTGGCAAATGGTTTTTTTTTTTATTTATTTTGCTGCTACTTCTTTTATTTTTTCCAAACAATAACAACAACACACACACACACAAGCGCAAATTCACTCTCATATACGCGCGCACACATGCACAGTCGTCGTTCACAAGGCTCGGCACATCAATTCACTCATCGGCACGGCAATAATGCTTCACGCAATTTCTCGCTTTTCTATTAGGTTCCTTCATCACTCCTTTTCCTCTTCTCACGCCTTATCGACTCACACACTTGGGCTACCACCCCCTTCCTTCCTGCCGCGCCCACATCCCCCCTCCTCTGTTCCTCGCGTATAAAGGTTGATTTCGCCCTTCTAATAACCACAGGTAATTAGATAATCGCCCAGCTTTTCTACTATGGATGCCGCCTGCTGGGGCTGCACGGGTTCCTCATAGATAGATACTATAACAGCTGCAGTTTGTCGAAACAGTGTTAGCACACGCACACATAAACACACGCACAACAACGTTATCACCACCAGAGCAAGCAATAATAGTGCACGGACACACAGAAATGCACCGGCGCGCCAGCATCCAATCCAGGGAGAGTGGAACATTGTTGCACGGAAGAGTCGCGATGGTGTTAGAGTTGGTGGGTGTCGCATTTTCCGATGGGAGGACAGGAGACGTCAGCATGTGATGAACGTAATCGAAAAGAGAAGGATGATAACACAACCAGCAACAACATTTTCCGGCGTACATCAGGTGAGGGATGGATGTGTGAGAAAAAGAACGATGAAAATAAAAAAAGAAAAGAAAACATCCGTTATGAGTAATACAGTTTTATCAGTATAATGCAACGCAATTTAAGCAAACATTGAAAAAGTGGCAGCAACAACACCAAACTACCATAAATAGTATCCCGCCAATTGTAAGACATTTTTCTATTAGGAAAGCTGTTTTGTTATATTTGCACCGCTACTCCCATTTACAGGAATGACTCTGGAAGAACCGGCCAAGGGCATGTAACCGGTTGAAGGCCCTTCTCTTCGGAATAATGAAATGCAATCCAATTTACGCGCACTCCCTTTTTTGAGTTGTTTGAATGTGACACTCTAGTGAGAAATCTAGATCGCACCCGCCGACAAATAGGATCGAATGCACAACGACAATTAAAACGAGGTTAAATGTATCATGAACAGCAGCTAGTAATGCAATTTCTCCTTTACACTTTATATGGCAATCAAACGGTAGCAATAAATGTTACAACTCAAACGGACAGGTTTTAAAATGAGATGTTGCGAGCTAATACAGGAGATATTTTCGAGTCCCGCCAAGGAAAAATAACAGTTCTTAACACCGTGGATCAAACGCAATTTCTCTAATGTGAGAAATCCTAGACGCTCAGCTCAAGCAATAGCAATAGAGCAATTTTTAAGAAACTTTCGAAAGCAGATATACTATTAGCTTTTGTATTACCATTAAAAACGATTAAAATACTGTACTGTTTCAATAGTTTATTTTGGAAAAACGAATATGCATATAATGCCGCAAAATACAGTCCTTTAAACGCACTGCTTCCCATCTCCACAGTTTTCCTCACGCATCGCCCGTACACGTGTACAGTGTGCTTTGGTAGTTAAAATAGATTCCGATACTGTACATACAGAAAAAAAGTGTTGTATTTGATAACAAACAAATGCTCTTGTGGCTACTTCAGAACGTGACAAACACATTACGTCCATATCATTTGTCTCTGCCCAGTTTACACTTCGTCAACATCCGCAGTTCACAATTATGATGATGATGTTCCAAACGAAAAAAAAAAACCCCTCGGCGATTTCTATAACCCAGCTGGGAGGATCACCATGTATGACACATAGTTAAAACATCTTATCATAACAAAACAAACGTTTTCTGCGGCCGTTCAAATGTGTAGTTACCACTTTTTCTATGAATTTTGTCTAAAATCGGGATATGGATGGGGAGAATTTGAACGCTTCTCGTCTCTACTTACCCTGTTGCGTTTTCATACAATGCACACCGGTTTTGCCGAGCTTGGCACGGATCACTCGGTCAGTACCGGACAGATAGATATAACGCTGGCCCGCTAGTGTTACACCGCCGGATGTGAGCAGTTCGGTTTTGTCGAATCCCTGTACAATTTTAGCCACCTCTTCTTTCGACACCTGCAATAAGACAACAGAAAGGGGAGAAAAAGATCAGTAACATGCTCCTCTAAAGCACCGAAATACATGGATAATTATGGATGACATTAAATGTGCTTCAATTAAACAACTCCCACCCAAGCTGTGTGTATGTAATGTGCTCAACGCTGTTAAATGATTGACGACGACTGAGGGCAACTGAACGGAAATATATGTAAGGGGTCCAGAGGCCTCCAAATGTCAGTCCGTCCATCAACCTGTTTACATCTGTCTTTTGACCTACTTAAGCGCACTCATTTGCCTAGAAATCGAAATGAAAACGAAGCGATCAGACGTCGCCCTTCCGTTTTGACTTCGTAGTCGAGATTCTGGATTTGGTGACACATGTATGTCTACAGTGTGTATGAAAAACAAGGTAATTCATTTGCTTGTTTTAAACCCAATTCCATTACTACCCTACTCCGGATCTAGAAAAATCACAGTTCTCTAAATATAGAAAAGATTCCATTTACAGAGAACGTTCTCCTTTCCATTTACAAAGAAGTTTAATAGAGTATATCCCATGTACCAACGGTGGGGACAACGGAGATTGCAGCAACATAAAAAGGCAAGGTGACAATAAATTAAACTATGCTCACGTTTCCACGTCAGATAAACCGCGCGTCGTTCGGCTCACGGGGCAACAATTGTCCCTGAACATAAGAAGCTACTACCATACATAGTACACGCACCATAAGCGGCGCGTGGCTACAAATCTCCTCCCGGTCACCTCACTAAATAAATTCACCGCCGCTTGTGTACTGTTGTAGGACAAATTTTCGATTGACACAGTTATTAAAAATAGCATTCAAACCACTCGTTCAAAGTACGAGGGGCAAAAGACCTCAACCTCACTTTCGAATTAGAGCTAATTAAAATGACGTATATGAATTTTGTCTATGAGAAAAAAAAACTCCCATGCTCAAATGTCTTGCCCACCCTAATGTCACACCGGTTTATTGTCTAACCAAAAAGAAAGTAGGGAAACATCTCGTACAGCATCATGTTTCTTCTCTTTAAAATAAGAGCAAATAAAAAAGGTATTAAAAAACAACTGTTATCGAAATGCGAGCTGTTTGTATGAGTCGTCGGTTCTCTCGAGCACATCACGTGTATCATTCCTTTCCAGAGGATCATATTCCACCACTTGCAGTCATACTCAACAACACTTCCAATTTAACGAATTCAGAAAAAAAATAAATTCGCCCACCATCATCCACACGTGTGCTAAATCCCGTGACTAAAACACGCACATTAGAGTGGCTAAATGTTGCGAATTGTAACGGAAGCATGCCTAACGAACTGTGACAGGCGCACAATTTGCTTCGGCTACACGTGGTCTTAGTGCCATTGACGGTACCAAAATGTGGAGAAATGGCTTACACACTTACTACAGCCAATACGGATGATGTCTCTTTTACCAGCTCTCGATTACACACCACACACTGATTTCGTTTAGTGTTGCCGGTGGTGTTCGTTTCAAATTCGATTAACCGTATAAAACAATGGAACACACAAAGGGGAGGAGGAAAACGCACCGTTTTGTCACCTTTTTGATCACATCTCCCGCCAACTCCAAGGTTGTCTCTCCACACTTTCGAACGATAAATTCGCCTGAGTATATCGCCATCACTACCCCATCCCCCCCTCCCCGCCCTCCCTAAGAAAGGCATACAAATTGATCGTAACCATGGTTCACCGGTACATTAATTTATGTGCCGCTTTAGTGCCAACAAACAAAGATGCTCGTGAAACGTCCTCAGTGGTGCGAATGTCTTTCGATGCCGAAAATGTTTGCACACGATACTACTACTACGGCGGCGAGGCATTGATTGGAGAGGAATCTCCGAAATTCCACACGGCAGACTCACCGCCTTCAACTTCAAGTGTCTAGTGTTTAACCGTGGCCCAGAAAGGTGATGTGGGTGCAATGACCATGCAAAAGAAAACTATGATGTGGAGCGCGTAAAAAAGCTACAAAAGCAAGGCGGGAAGGAGAATAATGTTATTTTTAACAGCATCATCTCTCCCGCAATTCGTAAATCTCACCGTCCTTACACCACGAATTTTGCGTTCAAGGCAGAGTTGTTTTAAGCACTATATACATATATCCAAAGTAGGATCATTATTATACGTTTTTCTGTTTGGTATGACACATTTTAGTTATGAAAACTCGAAAAAGACTCTTCGAGATACCAAACATGAAGCATCTTCTTTAAAATAAGACATCCGCAAGGACATTCAAGGGCACACACACAGAGGTTGGAGGATGTGGTAAAAAAATATGATGACGATTGTTATGCTGCATTTTTGTTCAATCAAACCACCAAATTTGCTATGAATGGAGCCCCATTCAAAAACAAAACCCACACAAGCGCAATCATAAACGGGTTACGATCCTTCAACCCACCCTTCCGCGCCACATGTCTAAGTCGTCCTGTGCCTTAATCACATCTTGATCATATAACGAGCATTGCGAACGTCAACCATTCCTGTCTGCTGCCCCTAACGCAACACAGAGTGGGAGATAAAGTGGTGGAGTATATGATGACTGAGATGGATGGGTAATAACTTTCACCTCATTCCGCATTCGGTCAACGGTTGTATCTCACACTGCAGGGAGTACACGTTTTCAAAGATCTAAAGGTTAAAACGAAAAGCGGACTGTGCCTTGGCGTTACTTTTACTTTCTTACCGTACAGCAAAACTTAGACCATAGCATTGTACACAGAGCACCCCCTTTCCAATGTGTTACCTCCTCCTGGTATAGTAAGAAGCAACGAATGAAATCAATCCACGAAAGTTTTGTAAATAAGGGGGCACACGAACTTTGATTATGTAGTTCATTCGTTAATTTCTCTGCTTTCTTGTTGAAGAAAAAATGTTTTCATCAATTTCTTATTGTTTATGTTAGCAGCAAGGATGTTCCTTGCTTGTTTTCTAACATATCAGAAATTTAATTCCTGTCTCTTAAACAAAATTGCACACCTCAGCTATACATTTACAAAGAGATCAGTTTCTACCCCATTCAATGTTCACAATAAAGGAAAACATCCTCTACTCGAACACATCCGTTCAGTTTCTTCAAACCTCTCCTCATCGTGCATACCATCACACCACAGACCATGCGACTTATGGGGAAACATTTCCTAAGCAGGGCACAAGAAGATACCAACGTCACCTACGCGGTTCGTTGGCCATATCTTTGATATGGCTATATTTAGAA
>KB697705.1:0-29787 GCA_000349165.1 Anopheles christyi
CGAGAAGAAGAAAAACAAATAAGCACACGAAATCGATTCAATGATAACGCTAAGAGGAACAGGAGCGCGTGTGTATGACGTACGCAAATCAATTGGAAAAAAAAATTAAATAACAAAAACACCACCAACAATCAGGTCAGCCTAGAAAAATATGTCAAAATAACACACAACCCTAGTTCGATTCATACAACATCACTCACGACGCACACGCACGCATACAGTAGCAGCAGCAGGATGCGGTTAGGCAGACAGACACTTCTTATGTTTCCTTTCTTCCGTTTCTCTACCGTGCCGCATAAATTATGCTCGCTATGCCACCGACTGTGCATATACGGCAAAGAAAAACACAACACACACCGAAGGAAAAAAAATGCAACCCCGCGAGACGTCGGTTCGAAGAGAGCATCCACCACACGCACACTAGGAGGGGCGCCACAATACACACAACCACATCCAGACACACCTTAACTAGACAGGGGCGTATATGGCAGCACACTTTCCGGTTTCGCTGGGAATTCAAGGGAAGATGAGATAAAGCATACACGCCTGTGCGTGCTCTTTGCTGTCACATTTTTAATGCAGTTTTGCATCACTCACGACGCACACGCACGCATACATTCCCATACAGCACTATTTGCCGTTTGGCATTGATCCGATTAATTCGAAATGATAAAACGAAACAGCAAACAGCCTAATTGATCGCATCCCAGTATACCCTTCTCTCTCTCTCTTCGTCGCTTATGTTGTGTTCCGTTCGTTGATGATGATCATCCGACTCACTCCCACCTCCCACACCGCTTTCCTTGGTTCGTCGGTGGTGGTTCCGAAAAATCGAGCCAACAATCATCACACCAAAGAATGCCGTAGAATCATTCCGGAGGGTGCCCGCACACTACTGCACCACGCACGCGTATTCTTCCCTTTGAACGTTGCATACACACACACACCGATGTACACACCCATACACAGACCCGTTCTTCTCCCCACGAAAGCCCCGAAGAAAGCCCAAGCGCGTTCCGTGAAATTGATGATGACGCGCGCACTGATTTCCCACTATACGAAAGAATACGCACCGATCTTTGCAGTACCCCGAACGCACTCGGTGTACTGTGAAGTGCAGTTTCTTCGCCCCACTGGATGCGCTAGTGAGCAGAAGAAGAAAATTCAAGAACACTGGTACGTCCCCAGCAACGAAACTCACTCTCTGCTTCACTAACCCAAAACATACACATGCACGCTCACGGGACAATTGAATCTTCTTCACTGGCTGCAAGATTCAACTTTGCTGGCGACTGTCAGACCTGATTGTCAGTTCGACGTGAATCGCTATTTTTTGACCGAAATGGAACTGGTATTTTTAACGAAAGAATGGAGTTTATCTTAGTTTGTCCATTATGTGGCTGCGTAGTCCCACTGTTGTGAACGAAAAAACGAGCAGCAACCGGAGCTGCGGGTTGCATACATTACGGGGTACAAGATTTAAATCAAACGGTTTACAAATTTCAATCATTTCGTACGGGCAGTCTAATACATGCTCGACCAACTTTATCTCGCAAAGTTCCAAATGTGACGTGAACTGACAAGTTATTTATTTTTTTAAATTTCAGGAAGAACAGCCAACATGGCCGTATTGCTCAAATTATATTTTATTAGTGTTTAAAGTGTCTCGAATTTCAAAGGACTTCAAACATACTGTCTGATTATTTCACCTCCTATGTTTTGTTGCCCTCGTCGTAGCAAATGGCTTCAAATGCGACCGTCCTTTTACACTTTTATATTATACACACGAACTAAACCATCTTCTCCGCAGCTAGCCAGCTGGTGGATCTCTACATGCGGTCGGAATGAAAGGCGTTTAACCGTCAGATGATGCGCGTGTCTGAAATAAACCCAAAAGAAATGTATTCAAGTATAATACCCATACGAGCAATTTATACTCACGCTTCAGAAATATTTAGCAGCAGATCCCACTGTCCTAAAGCGTATAGTTTAATCACACCACTCTCAAGCCCAACGGCCACTAAATACCGATCATCTGGGAGCTTCCTTCTGCCAAACGCGACGGCAGTGATTGATTCATTTTTGAGCTCCAAAACACCCCGCTGTTCAAACGGCGCTGCTCCTGAAACATTCGTGCGCTGCTCCTCGTTGGATGCCTTCCATGCTACCACCTTTCCATCTCGCGATCCCGTAGCAAACGTTTCCGAATCGTGTGACCAATCGCAGCACCAGATAATCCGCGTATGCACTCCCTTCGTTTTGTCGGAGCGCATAATCAATTCGAACCCGCTTGGTTCTTGCCGGAACACGGCAAAAGTTCTATCACGTGACACAGACAGTAGGTGCTGACCATTCGGTGAAAATGCCAGCTGGGTCACTGTAAGTTGATGACCGGTGAGCTGTTGTAAGACACGCCAGGAAGCGGTGTCCCAGAGTAGGATCTGTGCCTGATCTGCCGATGTGGCACGACAACCCGAAGCTATGAGGGCTCCGTCGGGGGTTGATGCGATTGTGTACAGCTCGTTTCCGTGTCCGTAAAGCTTCTGAATCTCGGGCCACAGGGTGTTTTGCATTAACGTTTCTTCCGCTGGTGGGGATTCAAGGGCGATTGGGCTGAAGTAATGCTCAGGGTACATGTCTTTAATGTGTCGGTTATCTGTTTCGGGTTGTTCAACCTCAAACACTGCCTTGTTGGATAGTCCCAAAGAGGGAACAGAAGCTCCCATTGGATTGCCTGATGAAGAAAAAATACAATTAAAGATGTATCTCAAATTCTAAGCTACCTGACATCACTTACTTTCAACAACTGTATCTCCCTCCGGATCATTCATCACCCCGCACAGAGCCCTAAAGTTTTGCACAAAGTTCGACGGTGCCTGAAAGATGCGTATAATCTTCTCCTCGGCCGCACTAGCCAACCGGTAGCGCGAAAGTAACGTCAAACACTGCATATCGTAACCGTGCACCTGCGGACGTCCCAACTCATGCCATGATTCTTTGCCATTTCTACTCCACGGTGCATGAATACGCGTCGTTTGATCGACGGAAAGCGTCACCACGTACATTCCTCCGCTCGGGTCCCACGCTAGATCTCTTACACCGCCATAGTGTCCGCCCAGGATGGTTCCCGGTTTCCAAAGGCCCGGTTGATCCACGTCCTCATGCCACAGATGAAAACTGCCCTGGAAGCCATGTCCAATGATTGACTTCCCGTCTGGTGAGAATTTTCCTCCATAAAAACCGAGCGAAGATCCGCCCACCTCACCGACACGTACACTTTCCACCCAAACGCCGCTTTCGGAGGGTGTCCACACGGTCAAGCTCTTGTCGATGGAGCTCGATAGTAGGTGCAGCTTTTCGTCACGCATGCAAAAGTGCACTCCATACACCCATCCTTCGTGGCCCTGAAGCACGGATTCCAACGAAAGGGCATAATGAAACTCGCCGCCATCCACAGTCTGTACAGTAAACGTACGCTCCTCTAGTGCTATATCCTCATCGAGAAGAATTTCTTTAAAATCCTTCTGTTTTTGTAAGGATGCTCTCGGTGAGATACGCCACAAACGGATAAACGTATCCTGGGACGAGCTAGCCAACAGCCAATCCTCACTCTCCGGTAACTGAATGCAATCCAACCCCCGCACCCAATCACAGTGTCCCTTCAACTGTTCCACTTGATCAAACTTTGCCTCGCCTGGATCGGTACCGTTCTGACGGACACAAAGCTTTACCACATCCGTATCTGTAGTATACGCAAGCATGGTTGCGTTCGAACGTGGTAAGCAAAACAGCTTCATGGAGAACGTTAGTCCCGATCGCAAGTCAATCGTTTGAAAGCATTCAAAATCGGTTTCGGTTGTCGTGTGCCACAACTTGATAGAGCTATCAACGGATCCTGTTGCAACGATCAGGTGGTTTGTGGTATCAACTAATGCCTCCACTGCCGTCACACCCTTCGTATGGCCTTTCAGAATGAATCGCACCGAACGGGAGTCATCGCCTTCCTGCTTCGTGTTCCACAGTATGCATGTCCCATCGTCTGATCCGGAAATGAGATTGATGCCACCGTGACATTCGCTTCCATTGCGAACCACACGCACCGTATTTACTCTCGCTTTATGGCCGACTAGTGTTCGAACAATTTTTACCGAGCCATGGTACTGCGGGAAAAAGTAAGATGAGAGGAGTGTTGCTGATCAAACCCGTCTGTTCATGTTGATGCATCGCAGTGCTTACCTTTGGATCAAATACAGCAATGGCGTTGTTGGCGGCAAAATAAATCAATCCATCCGGACCCCAATCCAATGAGTCCGGTGTCCGATTACATGCGGCCGAGGTGTAAATCGTTTCTATGGACATTTTTGAGCGTTCGTCGAAGGAAAAACGTGAACCTTCAGCATGTGCGCTGGGAAAACCGGCGATGTTTACAAATCGTGAGGCGTGTTTTGGTTGAGCTGTCAGTTTGACATATGAAAACAATTGCAAAGGGCTGCTTTTCAAGCATGGCATTGAGTCAAAATGAAAGCAAACTTCAAAAAAAAACGAATGCAATATAAGGAATGAATGCTGTAAGTACTTGATAAAAATGATAAAAAATATTTTCTTTTTCGACTGAATCATTCCCGCCAAATATCTTACCATCGTCTGGCATCGAGCGAAGCAATCTCATCATGCTTCAACCCAGCCCTGCATTGCGTCTCAACAGCACCGGGCAGGGATGCGAGGTGCGGCCGCTATTGTGTCAAAACATTCAGTAGGTGTGTAGTTTGGTGTTTTTCCCCCTTGTTGCTGCTTCTAAACATAGAACAGTGCATGAAAAAGGAAGCAACGCAAAGCAGCAACAGCAGCACCAGCAGCAGCATCTCGAAAAATGGCGACCTACGTAGTGGTGGTGGAGAAGATCTCGTTGGCCTTATAGAACCGTCCCCGTGCACACTTGCCATCGCTGCGTGGGTGCTGCTGTACCGTGCACTACTGCAATATCCAAATCGACAAAATTGGTCATCGTGTCGTCACGCATATCGTGGAAACGTACTGCACCCAGCATCCGATACTCGTGGATGTCCGTGTGTGTGGTCTGGTTTTCCTGGGCATCTGCAACCTGTTTTAGCTGTCGCGAGGTTGCGATTTTCCTTCCTCCCTTTGACCCTGTGCAGAATTCTTTCCTGAAACAGAAAACGGGTTTGTCGCAGAACGGGGAGCATTACCACTCCTGGAACCCATGATTAATGTGCATGTGTGTGAGTGTGTGTTTAGCACCCTCCAGCCTGCAGTACTCATCGTTCGTGGTAAATAACGGTTCCCAGTGTGTTAACCAGTGGCGCATTTTGAAGCGACAATTTGATAAGTAAACAGTATTTAAAGGCATCTCTTAAAAGGGACCAACTCGCTAAGCAAAGAAAACACCATGTCACGTGCTAAATCGCGCATACAAACGGATGTGTGCGGGGACTGTGGGAGTGCGGGTAAGTTGGACCAATTGCTCTGATTGCACACTGTTGCCTTGCACACTAAACTCTTCGTTCCCACCGCAGATCCCTCTTGGGCCTCGATCAACCGTGGCATTCTGCTCTGTGCCGACTGCTGCTCGATTCATCGCAGCCTTGGCAGACACATATCGCAGGTCAAATCCCTACGCCAGGGTAGCTGGCAACCGTCCGTGCTGAACTTTGTTAACCAGCTCAATGCACACGGTGCCAATAGCGTTTGGGAACATTTGCTGCTCGATTCGGCGGCCCCGAAGAACCTGAAACGGAAACCAACGCCCAAGGATGCGGTACACCCGACGAAGGCGGATTTTATTCGATCCAAGCACGTCCAGCTGACGTACGTGCTGAAGCCTACGTTTCAGGTGGAAGAGGGCAGTAGCTTGGAGCTGGAGCTAAGCAAACAGCTGCACGCCAGTGTAAGGGCCGGCAACTTGGAAACTTCGCTCCGTTTGCTGGTCCAGGGAGCGGATCCAAACTTTTACCACGAAGATAAGGGTTCTACGCCACTGCATGTGGCTGTAAAGTCGGGACAATTGTCACAGATTGAACTGTTGCTGGTGTACGGTGCCGATGTGAATGCACTGGATACGCAAGGCAACACTCCGCTCGAGTTGGCCAGACAGGCGAAGCAAAGCGTTATTGCGGAACGATTGCTAGAGGTCATGTACGAGGTAACCGATCGGCTAACGTTCTTTCTGATTGGCAAAAAACCTAACCATGCGGTAAGTTTTCGTTCGAAATGTTACAATAAGTTATATTTGGGGTTTTGACTAATTTTTTTTTTCCTTGTTCAGTCCGGACAACATCTTCTAATCCCGGGGCAGTCCAAAAAGGAAATGAGTGAACAGCTCAAGATTGCACGCGGGAAGCTGCAGCTCGTCCCGAACCGGATGTTCGAAGAGCTGGTGATGGATCTGTACGATGAGGTGGATCGTCGCGAAACAGAAGCAATCTGGGCGACGAGTACACTCAATCCCGACTCCGGTGCCGTACCGTTTCTTCCCACCAATCCTCATCTTAGTGCCACAAGAAATCAGGTACTATTACCACGATGGTCTTTTTAACTCAAATTGCGTCACATTAACACATTGCTCTCTCTTCTTGCAGGGTCGCCAAAAGTTGGCTCGCTTCAGCCAACACGAATTTGCCGGGTTGCTGATGGACGTTCTGCTCGATGCACACCGGCGTCAAAATATGGCTAATCTCCGCCCCATGGATGGTCCATTGCCGGCCGGATTAGCACAGCTGAAGGCGGCTGCCTTAGCACCCGGCGTTATCGGTGGTGTTGGTGGTGGTGTCCGTGATTCCAATCTCTCCGATGATGAACCACTGTACGATGCGGTCGCATCCGACGATGATTATGCTGCGCTGGCGCCAGTAGCGCAACAGGTAAAGCTCCTTATGCGCCAGAAAAAATCCGTACTCAATCATAACAACAGCTTCGGGTGAATGTCTTCGGGAGGATGGGACCGGGTGTTGAGGTCGAGGGAAACCGTTCCGCTAACCAAAGGCCTCGCTCAGTTGATGAGTGTTATACAAAACGGACGAGGAAAATATCGTTACCACGGTAGTTTTAGTTTAGCCAAAATGTTTCGCAACCGCCATACACTAACATTACTAACATTGTGATATTAACTTAACACATAAGTCAAACTCATCGAAGGGATAGTGGAGGGCTTGTAATAGGAAAGGTCACTGTACTAAACTGTGTAGTGTATATTGGGTGGTCGGTTTCGCGCGGTGCTTAGATGTGTTACATGTGCTATACTACATTTCATTCAATCGGTATACTATCATTCATGCGTTAACATAGGTGTTTGCTACCACAACTAAGCCTCATTTCATGTTCCCACATCTAACAGATAGAAACGTTCTCATTGTGCCATCTTGCTCATCTAGTGCTATGATTAGACAAATGGTAAAGCGACGTAAAAAGCCAATAACGTATCGGATGTAATATGGTTTCCGTGCATTTTTAAATACTACAACACATCATCCGTCCGTACTGTAGCGAAAACCATGGAACGATGTTGCCATAAAACAGCAAACTAACTGAACTAATAAAATGTTTGTTCATTTTGCCCGTTATACTAACATTCTTCGCATTTAGCGTGTATTGGTTCGATGGTTCGTTATGTTCCCCCATTTGTGTATATTCGTGCCTATCTTGCTATGCATGTGTGTGATGTTGCAACAAGTTCTCTGTATCATCATGCCTATTGTACTATCCGTAAGTTTGTTAACTCTACCACTAAATGTCAACTTCATCTCGCAAATTAACACTAACGTTCTTGTGTGTGGGTTCAATTGAGATGGAAATGTTTTATCTTCATTGCATCGATTCCCTTTTTCCTCCTCATATATTCCTTCCTTGTTCGATCACAACCGATCTCCTCTCAGGCCCTTGTGAACAAATCATCCCCGGCGGCCGTTTCCAACGTGGAGGTGGAAACGTTGCGCCAACGAATACAGGACCAAGAGCTGACAATACACGAGCTGCGCAGCATGATACAGAAGCTGGCCTCGGAAAACAATCAGCTAAAATCAACCATTGACACAAAGGATCATGAAGTGCAGCTGTAAGTATGCGTACGATTGTTATAAGATGAGCTTCTTTTTTTTTGTTCCTTACTCACTCCCAAAAAACTGTAAATCCTTTTTTTTTAGACGAATTGACTCACAATTAAACGGTTCCGGAGTGAGCGAAGGTTCCCCGGAACGGGACCAGGAAGCACGACAAGCGGCCGCAGCAGCAGCCGCAGCCTATGCCAAACGACCCGTCAGTATGTACGAAACGCGTCAGACACCACGTGACGAAAGCCGACCACCAATTACGCAGAGCCTTTACTCGATGGCTCCAGCTTCTTCTGCAGCTAATAATGCTGGAATCGATCCGGCTGCATCGAGCAATGGCAATGTTAACGGCAACAGTCAGCTACCCTCATTCGAGGAGGTAAAACGCCGCACCGATGTAGTTGCCCGCCGCATCAAGGATCTATTTGCGGCAATGAAAGATCTATCCCAGCGGGAAGCGTTCGTCCCGTCGGCGGAACGAATACGCCTGGCGGTGGTTGATCTGATGGCCTTGTTTCCCGCATCGCTCATTGCAAGCGAATCACTGCGCGGTGCACTGCAGCAGCTAAATTTTCACGGCAACCTCATACAGGCGGAGTGTGCTCGCTTGCAGCAATGTTTGGCAGCGGAACAGGGTGCTGCGGCTGGCGGTACTGGGGGCACTGTACCGAACGGTGGTGCTGGTGGGGTAGCCGGAACAGGCAAACCGCTGGCGGAAAGTATTCAGCAAAGCATGGAACAAGTGCGTGGCTGCGCGTACGATCTTGCAATGTCCACGAAAATTCTCATCACTCATTTGCAGCAATCGTAAGCATTTGGCGCGACGCTTTTATATCTTTCAATCTATCGTTCTATTAGAAATTATAGGAAAAAAAGCGAGCATAGTTTTTTCTCCAATTTTACATTTCACTAATTCACCTTAACGGCAGCTACACCACCCATCCTTAACCTAGTGGAACTAATTGTACGCGCAGCACAGCACCAGCAACCCGTTCCGCATTCAATCCGTACAGTATTCGTAGCCATTTCTGCAAGGATTAAGTCCGTTATATTTCGCCAAAGCTGCAGCTTTGGTTGCCTTTTGTTTTGCAATATTTGTTGTTTATAGTTTTACGGTTAGTACACCTGCAGCTGATCAATCCCCAAAAGTGCCAAAAGAACACAGAACGACAGTGCGTTATGATAATCCAATTTCCTATGACTACCCTGGACCAATTGTGCCAGCGTATTCCTCTATTTACTTTTACAACGAATCGCACTACAACCAGAATAGCAAAAGAAAAAGTATGGCCTCCATTTTAAAACGTTCGTTTACGTTCGTGTTGGCTAGTTATTGAATGAGATTTTTTTTTTATATAAATTTTATACGAATTACTACTTTCTAAACTTTAATGCCTAAAACAAGGAGGAGTATGACAATAACGAAGAGCATTGAAAACTTGAAATCAGTTTTATTAAATACTAAACAAAACTGAAAAGCTCAAAAGTTTACAGGTTTTATAAAAGTGTTTCTTTTGTTTTTCTTGTCTAACAATGTAAAAGAAGTAATTATACACAGAAGCGTTTAGAAATGTGTTCCGCTGACTCGAAAACTTCTAATCGGGAACAATAATACACACTAGAGAGGAGTATTTATCAGATATTGCAATTAATATACGAATATCTAATGGATAATGATGTTACTAAAATAAAAGATTTATAAACTGTGGGTTGTACCTGCACGATTTCTAAATACGTGTACGCGAGTGTGCTTTTTTGCCCTACTCAAAGCTTAAAGGCTTAGAAGGTTAAGAAAGAATTGAATCATTAGTGCATAAGGTAGAATGTGTTTTTTTTTAAACTAACCCTAATGTCTAAACTACGAAGAAAAGGAACGAACGGTACGAAGACAGTGTTCAGATAGACTCAAGGAAGTCACACGCACACTTCCTGTATCGGTGTGATCTTTCATCATTCATTGATCCGCAAACAACAATGACGCTGTAAGGCGCAGATTAGAGTAGAATAGCATTGCAGAACGTGAGAAACGGGTGTGGGAAGCATCGCGGGATGGTGCATCCAGGACGGGTGGACAAACCCTGGAAGGATGTCCGATAGATTGCCGTGGCGCGGAATGCAACAATTTCCCGGGACACTTGTGGTATTCATTTACAAACGTGACGCCTATCTCTCCTGCTTATTGCTGTACATGTTAAAAAAAATGTTGTTGTGAGTGAGTGGAGGTTCGAGAAGAAGACTATTTTACAGATAATAAATTTATGAACGGAGTCGAATTATGGTACACATTAATTTGCGTTTCACCGTTCTGTACATTTTCTTTTTACACATATACAAAACACACTGATAGCATATATGTACAGAGGGATTAGTTTCCAATTCCAGCAGTGCAAATAAGGAGGATCGTTTTTTTTTTATACAAGGTAGGACACTTTATACACACGTGTGCGCTTTTTAATGTTTGAATTTAGACATTTTTACATAATTGTAAGGAGGATAAGGGTAGGGGGGATAGGACGGGAATCGAAAAACACTGTGGGAAACCACACTCAATTAACAAATCGCCATCATTGAGCAGGTGTATTGATGTTGAATTTAGACAATGGACCATACTTAAGGCTTGTAAATACTATTTGCGAGAAAACAATTTGACTATTAAAAACGAACACCTCAGCTCGATGATCTCGGCCTCGGCGATGGGTGCTTAGGAACATTTCCACAGCACGATCGCTAAATTGCCACCGAAAAACAGATACAGTATGTTTTTCGTCTCGTACGACACCTCGTAACCGAAGCCTTCGCCGACGACCACATGCCAGAAGGTGCCAAACTTTTTGTCCATCAGCTCTTTGATCGTTTTTGCTGCAACCTGGTGGCGAAGGGAATCGAAAGGGATTGTTCACAAGAATGCTAACGTGGTTTCCGGGGACGGTGTTTGGAAAACAGTTTGTTTGCGAGGAATTTAGGGATTATTTTTCGGGAAGTTTGATCAGGAAGGCTTAAAGGAGCAATTAATTGGTGCTGAGAGCAATCGGTGTTCATTACCTCGTAGTTTTGTGCGTATTTCTCACACGCTGTAATGCTCAATTCTATCGCCTCGGCTCGGACATCGTCATTCATATCGGAAAACTGGCCCCGTCAACGTGATGGTGATTGTGGTGGTAACAGTGGTTGGTGAGATTGAGAGATAGTGGTTGTGCATTTGGTGCAGGATTAAAACGGATAACATTAAACGGTGTTATAGGCGAGATAGGCGGATTAGGGTGGTTTTTGGTAGGAACTTAGCGAGATACACAACCAGCAAAAACGCAACTCAAACCCCGTACGTACCTTTACCAGTGGGTATACATGGACAATCTTTTTGTCCGCCTCACCTTCTGCCTTCGGTTGGTCTTCCATCGCGGGTGTTTGCTCTCTGATAGCGGAATACTTCTACGGCAAATCTGTTCAATGAAGAATTTTCTATACACTTAGTAAGATAAAACTGGAAGGCACATCAATCTGATGATGATTATTGGAGAAAGGGAAATCTCACTAAATCCCACCGTCTAATTAAAGGATTGACTTCCTCACCAATTACAATGTGACGCGTATGCGCGTTGCACAGTACACTATACAAGATAAAAGGAAATACAAACAAAATAAGTTTTCTTTTCACAGCACTTTAGTACCATTTTTACCTTCCCAAGAGAAGCTTTGCTAACTTCAACGTACTAGATGATGCTGCCGCACCGAACTTTGCTCCAACAGTGTGGCTTATTTATCGTACCGTTACCATGGTGACTCATCCATGCAATGATTCTTTCTCCCTTCGTCACGCCGGGAGACAATATTGGCTATTCCTTTGGCGGCATTCTGACCGGAATCGGCGTTGTTGTTATGGTAGCCGGTAGGGATTGTTTACCAAATGTGCAACACACATGCGCAGTTTCGCGGATATCCCGAATCCTTGCATGTCCCTATGGTTGGATGTAGCCTTGAACGCAATTGCTATTCGGAACACGTGTGCTAGAATTAGAACGCCCTTGTTGTAATAACCCCTCTGTTTTAGTGCCGAGGGGAATGTATTATGGTGGAGGTGTTTCGATGAACCTTAAGGATATTTTTTCCGAGCAAACAATGTGGGAGGGATGTGGGATGTGATTGATTTTTATTAGTTGCTCTATCGTGATTTTGGTCTATCGATAGGCTTATGCTTAAATTGATAGGTCATATGAAATATTTGTTATTGTCATTTAAAATACCCTGTGTAAATTAATTGACAAAGCATATGAAATGTATCTGTTATACGATATACGATCGATGTAAAGCATAAATTGCTAGTTTTGTTTCGCATCGACGAGACACAAAAAACTGCTTTTCCCATACCGGGAATCGAACCCGGGCCTTCCGGGTGAGAGCCGGATATCCTAACCACTAGACAATATGGGACTTGTGCTTGACCACCGTTAGCGTGCCATCAGGTCTCGGAATCATGTTCAATCGCTCCATTATTCCTCTAACAATTTGTAATAATACAGCAGATTGTTAAGTATATTTGAGTTACTTCTAATTAAAAGTACGTAAACATTTTTCTTCAGTCGCATGAATTATTTCGGATGAATAGTTAAGCAAAATAACACATCTTTTACTCTTATACTTGGGCATTTATTGCATTCAATAAGTTGAAAAAATACAATTTAAATTTTGAACTTGAATTGTCCTTTATTTTAATTGTTTTAATACAAATGATTTGCAAATTTAAAAAAACTAGCGTGTCATTGCAGGCCGAAGGGTCGGGACTAAAATTAACCGAGACTTTATACCTGACGATATTTTTATAAACACATTTCCTGTTTTATTTCATCCTTTAAAGACAATAAGTAAGTAAAACACATAGTTTATTGACGTACACTATATTATTTGCCTTATCATATCAATGTCACATATTCTAAACCGTTGCTAAATACGCTACTTAATCGTTCAGCCAAACATGTCCTCCCGGTCGGCGCCGTTACCATCTCCGCCCTCCTCCAAGCTCGAAAATAGCAAAAAGTGAGACGGACGATGAATTTCATGATAGAACTCCTTCGGATTGGCCAGCTGCAGCTCGTACTTCATGTTCGGATCGTGCCGCACTCCCATGAAGTTGTAGTTCCAGCTACCCTGCGACGGCACCATAAAGAACCCAAGGAACTTGTTTGAAAGTAGCATCTGCACACGCTCGTAATGCGACGGCAGATAGCCCTTCGGGTTGTTGCCCTTGTCGGTGTTCTTGTGGCCCCATTCGTAACCCGATGGCGTTAGCTTGTACGCGGTGAGGGAACATGAGCCGGGCGTAAACGAACAAGTGATGATGATCGTCTTCTCACCATCCCAGGTAGGATTCTCCGACATGATGCGGGCGTGAGTTGTAATGTCCTGAGGCGACAGCTGTGGCAACTCGTTCGGTTGGGTGTGAATCCAGCCAAGTGGTTCCATATCCTTTAGATACTGATGGGCAGGTAGCGCACTTGGCAGATTGATCTGCTGATGTGTTCCCCACTGCGGTGGCATCACAATACACCGAATCTCCTTCACCTGCGGATTGTCCGGTGGGCTTACGCCGTACAGATAGCCGGCAATCTGTGCCCGCAGATCCGAGATGGTGACGAACTTCTTGAGCACATTCTTTGGCAGAATGTAAGTGTATCCCGTCTCCTTGATGTCGTCCGAGCTGACGTAGATGTGATTGGTACGCAGGTGTAGGTTGGTCGCCGAGATCGCTCGCACACGCCACTCCGTCTTCGAGCTGAAGGTGGTCGTTTCGTAGTTACTCGTCGTTGAGGTAATGATCTCGTCACCGTGCTTGTTCGTCGTGCGTGTCGTTGTTGCCGTTAGCTGTGACTGTTCCTTCGTCTGCTTCTCAATTTCTGCAATCTGTTGACGCTGGGCGGATGGTGCGGAAATTTCCATACCGAGAATGATGTCACGAATTTCCGACTGTGTCAGCGATGCCACGTTGACGTTATTCTTCTTGCCGTAATCCGCCAAGATCAGATCCTTTAGCTGAACCTCCACCTTGATCCATTCCTCATCGGTTAGCGTCGGCCAGATGTGATGAGCCTCGGTGATGGTGGTTTTGTCCGGCTTCAGGATAACCTTCGTACGCTCCGTATTGACGTGCAGTGCGCGTAGAATCAAAATCAAACGCGAGAACGCTGTGTATGAGGAAATCGTCTTCAGCCAATCGTCGTACAGATTGAACAATACCATCTGGGGCTCGGTAGCCTTCAGAATCAAGTCACCGAACTTTTCCACCTTCAAGCACGCCTGGAACGGTAGCTGCAGTTCCGAACCCTTGATCACAATGTTCGGGAAATCGAGCAGATGCACCTCGAGCGGATCCAACATGCCCTTGCGCGTTACGATGATCTGTTTCGGTTGCTCTTCAACCGGTAGCGAACGAATGAGAGCTGCAACTTCTTCTGCCGTTTTCCACTTGGCCAGCTGACCAAGACGCTTCTGACCGGCCCACACCGACGTGTGGATAATCTTCAGGAAGAGCTGTCCCGTGCGCGGATTGAAGATGAAGATGGCGCCGTTAATTGGCTTCGTTGTCAAGTTACCTTCGAACGTCTTGTGAATCGTCACACGGTACACGTTCGTATCGTCCACAAACCAGATGATCTGGTTCGAGAACAGCTCACCGTAGTTTTGTGAGCTCAGGTAAGGTTCGGTGGGTTCCGAGCTATAAAGTTGCAGTGCCTTTCGGATACGTTCGCGCAACACGTACAGCGCCGGATTGGCCTTCATTATCTTTGCCATTGCCTGCTGGATCAGCGGCTTACATCCCGGGAACCAGTTACCGTACGCGCTGTGCAGATTGTAGGCCAGATCGATAGCAATCAGCACTCCGGTTGGTGACGGATAGATAGACATATTATCGGTCGTGTAATCGAGGAACTTGGCTCGGGCATATCGCTCGATATCGTGCGAATCGTAATCACCCCAACGCAGCTGCACATCGATCCAGAACTTTTGCGTCGTCGTGTTATCCATCGTGTCCTTCGTATCGGCAAGCAGCGACGGTCGCGACACGTTCCACTTGTACGCCGGGAAGAGCAGAATGTCAGCGCAGGAAGAGTTCATCTTGTACGACTTACGCGGATGGATCGTTTCCTTCTGCACCGTTTCGATCTCGAGCGCGTCCAGCTCCTGATCGAACACCTGACACAGATCCATCACGATCGATTCGTGAATCTTCTGCCACAAGTGAGCACGGAAGATCTGAATCAGCGAAATCTTCAGGGTCGGAATCTTACCGTGCATGAAAATACCGGTCAAATCGAGCTGCACCTGGAAACCGACGTACACGTTGGCACGATTGATCGTCGGTGACCACCAGAGCGTAAAACGACGGTTCGGGATCTGGTTCAAACCGGACCGCTGAGCGTTCGTGAGCTTCTTGTACTTCATGGACTCTTCGAACCCGGAAGCCTTCTCCCAGAACAAACCTTCCCAGGTGGGGAAATATGTACCCTTGAACAGTGTGTGCTCGAGAATGCCCTCCACACCACCGAGTGCCTGAATCATATCCGTACGGTAGTTGTTCAGATTCCACAGCTTGCCGTCGTGACGCTGATGGGTCCACCAGAACGGATTTTGCTTCAGAACCTGATACTGCTTGAACTCCGTGCGGATGCGCCATCCCTTGTCGTACGCGAGCGTGTGACGATCCTTCTGGAACAGTGTGTTGATACGCGGAATACCACGATCCCAACTGTCTTCCAAATCTTCCAGCGTAAGACGACGGTTCTGCGCGTTTGCCTCTTGGCGCTTCAATGCGTACTCGGCCCACACGCGCTGCGAGTCGATAAACTCACTTTCCCACGGTTGAATGTAACGGTACAGATTCGGAATCAGCTGATCCTCGTCGTGCGACATACCGGAGCGGAAATGCGTAATGCCTACGTCGGTTTGCTTGGACCAGCGCAGATCCGACTGCGGTATAAGCACGTGCCCCATACTCAACATACCCAAGCCACCCAACTCCTTCGGCGTGTAAAATACGACGGGCGGGAAACGGGAAGGCATTTTGGAGTTCAATCCAATCTTGATACGTGTTTGGATCTTGTTTTCACACTTTACCAACAAGTCCAGCAGCTCCTGAGTGTTGACGACAGCTTCGCGGAAGTACGTCATCAGTCCGATCAGTGCTGTGTTCCACTTGTTGACGATCTTCGTGAACGTCGTCGACCCGGAAGCCATCAGAATTTGACGGACGCGATTGTGGAAGCGACTGAGCGACTCATCGTCTACGCGCAAGAAACACTGGGCCGTTCGCTCCTTCGTCACCTCGTTCTGCAAGTTCCACACACCATCGCGATGCGTAAATTCGTCATTTTGTGTTCGACACTTGGGTAGAATGCGACACTCAAAGCCGGACATATTGAACAGCAGGTTAGGATTGTCCTTCGAATAGACGGACACGAACGTGTTGTCCCACTGGACTGTCGTTACCGAGCGTGGCAAACGGTTCTTGATGTCCCAAAACACGGCACGTCCCAAATTCACATCATGTTTCATCAGGCGCATGCGAGCATCACGTGGCCAACACTTCTTGTTGTTGTATCCCACAATGTTCTCATTGTTCGGATCCGGATGTTCGGTGAGGTAGCGCTGGATCAGATCACGTGCTTCCTCCGCTGTGAAGCGGAAGAAAATGTGAATCCGATCGACATACCGACAGTACAGCCGGATCGGATGGCAAGACTCCGTCGCCACATCCTGGAACGTCAGGAAATCGTTAGGCATTTGCGGTGGACCGGCCATTTCACTGGCACGCTGCAATCCAAGTACGAGCAGATCCAGCACCAGTCCATAGTACTGAGCTACAAACGAAGCGAACTGAAGACCGCGTATGATGCCGTAACTGTTCGTGTGGTTCATGTCCTTGTAGTTGATAACCACGTTGTTCTTGGCGGTCATGTAATCGGCAATGTTGTGATCCACGATCAGACGCAGAAGACGATTCAACAACGTCAAATCGATCTTTTCGTAAAGCTTTTCGAAACGCGATTCGAGCAGTACGTTGCATTCGCCCTCCGAAACATCCCATACATCCTGCAGATTGTTAATTCCTGACGACGTGAAGGGGAAAAAACAACAATGTTAATCGATGGCGATAGAAAAAAACAAACAAAGCATTGAAATACAGTTAAAGATATGTAATAAAATAATTTAGAGCACATTATTTTCCTTTGCAGTTGAGCGATGTCCATCGGAAACACCGCCAGCGTGAGGTTTGCAACAAGGGGATGAACTTAAACTATTAAATCTCATTGTCACAAAACACACACCGGCAATGTCCAATCTTTCCATTTGGCTTTGTATAATTTTACACTTTTCGTAAAAACCATACCTTGACACCATTTGTAGACGAGCAGTGGCGGTGGTTCCGTATCACTCGGCTTAATCCATGGTGGAAATAGGCGTCGCTTATCTGCCTCGTACCATAGATACTGATCGAGGTACGCATCGGTAATCTTTTCAAGTGGTTCTACATCATACACCGGAATGAGATGACTGTACAAGTCCATAAATTCTATTCCAGTCTGTAAGGAAAACCCGAAAAGCAAATTTTGTTATACAACAGTTCTACAGCAACATTCGATTTTAAATTCGATTTATACCTCTTTAAATGCACGTTGCGTCAACAGATGACGCTTAATTCTGGACAATGCTTCGTGGGGATTATCGTACGCCTGTTCAATTAAGCCAAGCTCTTCACGTTGACTCTGATTCAAGCGGGACTTCACACTGTACGCTTCCTTCAGCCGTTCCAATGCCAAGATGAGCAGCTTGGTGTCATGCTTGTACGACAGCGGAGGGAACGGAATCGGAGCAAATCGACGCGATTCCAACCAATGTACCGTGGTTGTATAGATTGCAACGGCTTCCTCGGGTGAAATGTAAGGACCATCCTTCAGATAGTTATGCTGCCGTTCCTGTTCCGCCTTCAGGTAGAGACGTGTCAATCGACCCAAATTCTTTTTGCACACTGTCTTATCCACCGTAGCACCACGCCGGATACGTTCACGGTTGTAGTGCGCCGTGTTGGTCCACCAGTCGGCCTTCATCTTTACGTACCGAAGGATCATGTTTTCGATCGGAATCGGCAGCCCAGGTACCTTCCAGGGAATGTTTGCTTTCCAGCATCGCCAAGCCTCGGACAGATGTTGCAGAATGGTACGCGCCTTGTTCTGTTTGATACCTTCCGGCATCATATCGACGATGTCGTGCATTACCGAGGCACGCAGCTCAAGATCGAAATGTGACTCAACGCGTTGCTTTGTAACGGTCTTGGCAACACCCTTCGAATGACGACCTTCGAACTGACGCGAAAGCAAGTTACCCAACCAACGTTCCAGTAGTGGCGTAATGCCACGCATGAAGAACAACCAAACACGCCAACCCGGTGCCCAGAAGCCACATCCTGGACCTTTTCCGACTGGACCCTGTAACGAGAGGAGCAAACAAACACAGCAACAATTAGCTCACATTGCATTGTGTGCATTTTACGAGTAACCTTCTTACCGTATTGAAGCGATAGTAGATGAGATGCTTCAGATCCTTGCACATACGAATCTGTCGCATCAGCTTGTACTTGTACCGGTACATGCCCGTCAGTTGACCAACGTGGGCGAAAATGTACTGCAGCCCATCGGCCAGCTGGAAAGCATCGACATTGTTCAACCGATACTGTACGTGCGAATCAATGATCAGCTTGGTGAGACGCAGAATTTCACGACACAAATGGAACGCATTTCCGAAACGTGACTTTTTACGCTCCTTAGTGGTGAGTGTTTTCACCGGCTTCAGATTGAAGTTGTAATCCAGATGCAGATAGTTCAGATTCTTACGGTGAATCAACAAATTCAACATATTGTAACCCTGGCGGCACACCTGCAGACCTGCTTCCACCCAATCCAGCGTCGTAGTTTGAAAGAACTTTGTCGCCTTGAAGGAACGGAATAGGTAGCGCTTCTTTTGCGGTTTCGGCTTGCGATGTTTCAGTGCATTCAGTACGTAATACTTTAGCAGCTTTTGGTAGCTGACGCGCACCTTTACCGGATGCCCAGGAGGGCAGTGCTCCTTGTACCAGGTTTTCACCAGCGGAATATCGATCGCCCTTCTGCAGCGACCCGAACGCATGTTGAATGGTCGCGGTGCCCACAGCAACGAGATTCCATTGGCCGTGTTGTCCGTGTAGAGCGGTGTATCCTGCAAAAATGGTTGCACTTCTTCCGGTAGGATAAATTCTTCATCATCATCCGGTAGGATTTCGATCGATTTCACTGCATGACGATGTGCGATCGGATTGATCAGGGGATCGAAGTAAAACGCGGGTAGATCGGGATCTTCCGTCTTAATAAAAACCACGTTCGGTGCGTGATACCTTCAAAAAGGAATGGAAAGAGAACAGCTATATCAACCAGATAGCAATATTGATCAAGTCTAATAGGAGAAAAGGTAATGAATTAAATATGTTTATGGGCATTAGCGATCGTTTTAAAAACTTTAATCGAACGATCAACATTGGCACCATAATATGAAGGATAAAGAAAAACGCTTTATAGTAGTAAAACAAATTCTAAAGACTTATTGCTCTACCATCCAACATAAAAATGCGCATTGTATGAATCTTTCGTGCGAACTTGAAGTAAGATGGATAATGAAACTCGTTTTAGCATAAAATTCATATACACATAACAAAACTTACCAAGAAAGGTGCACAAAGTGTGGCATATTGTTGTACAGATAGGGGAATGCGATACGATACTCCGTACGAATTGGCTGGCGAATGATGATTTTGTTGATATCGTTAAACTCATTCCAATCCTCATCGCTGGAAACAAACAATACAATAGAAAGAAATAATCACCTAACTGCATAATATTACTGTCACCCCATATGTCAACTTACCCTACATTATGATCCTTAATGAGCGGCTCAAACTTAGGTCCACCAGGAATGGCCATGTTGAGGGCTTTAGCCGTAAAGAAGCTTTTCGGATCAAACAGGTAGAAGAAATTATCGTCCACCAAATCCGTCAGCAGCTGATTGCCCAACCGGTACAGCGTGGCCATCTGTGGCAGCGAAAGGTTCCACTTCCGGTAGGTGGATCCATTTACATGTGGAGAACCGATCAGCGGCCGATGCTCATAAAACCAGTCATGCACACTGCCATCTTCCTCACCATCCAGATCAATCTGAATCGCTTCCAGCGGCTCAACGTCCAGCACGTTATCAGCATAATCAAGTGGCGGTTCTTCATCGTCGAAAGGTGGGAAACGCATTCGCTTAAAGTGACGACGATCGCGCTTTTCACGACGCATCATAATCCACATCGTGCCCCACTGAGCAATGTACAGTGGTTCGATCACCCATGGAATCTCGTTCACGAATGTAATCGCACCGGTAATGTGGTACAGCACGGGCACATCCCGAATCTGTTCCCACGGCATGGGCATGTTCTCGAGCAGCTTCATTACAGCGTGCGGCATATACTTGAGCGCACCAAGATAGACACGCTTGTCATGCCGGTACTTGCGACTCGTCATGTCACCATGGTCGCGTATGATCTTGCGAATGTGCTCCGGCGGCATGTCTTCCTTTTGCGCATCCACAAATCCAAACTTTCGCTTTTCCGCGAACCGTTTCGTCTGCAACTGTTGCCATTTTTGTGCTAAAAATGAGAAGGGAAAGGACGTCATCAAACATACGCTCATGACGTTTATCCTTTAAGCAAAAGAACCTTTCTCTTGCAGCTTTTCCTCCGTCAACACCACATCCGGCTTCGGTGGACCGGGAGGGATGTGGCCCATCGGTGGCATCTGCATCTGGTTAGCGGCCATCTGCTGGGCGTGCATGTGAGCCTGTGCATGCTGTTGATGTTGCTGCTGCGCCTGAGCCTGTGCCTGAGCTTGGGCCTGCTGCACCGCAAACACTTGCTGCTGGGCAGCCATCATTTGGGCCCATTGGTTGGGTGGTATCATGTATGGCGGAATCGCCATTTTGATAGGAACTAAAGCACACACCGAAATGGGAAAAGCAAAACAATCAGAAAAAACAACACAAACTGTTCACCCAAATGAGCTGCACAAATGTTTTCACCAAACAAGCCATTCGGTGAGGTTGTGAAATTGGCCGCCATGATACACTAGCGCTCCTCCGCACACCCGGTGCTAACAAGCCACATTTTCACTCCAGTTTTACACCTCTTTACGGGCAGCACCAGGGAAGAATTTATACTCACGTTGTTTCTTACTGCTAGAACTTTATTTTTTCGGTACTTTTTGCCACTTTGAAGAGGTAATTAAGGTAGAATTTAGTAGTTTAATCACCACACTACGCAGTCCGTGGGCTTTCCCGTGCCCAAGGTTGACAGTTCAGTAAAATTGTCCCTCGGGTTATATGGCTGGATTGATCGCTTCGATTTCTATACTAGACTTGACAGTGTACGGACCGACTGGGCTTGAAACGACTAACTACGTACGATAAACGAGAGTGCTTGTGTTTTTTTCGTGTTTTTTGTTGGTGATGTGAGGGTGCCTTTACACATGGCAACATTCACAAAAAAAAGGATTTCTTTTGATATCTTCTTACGAGCAGAAGTAATGGAAATTCTAAGACGCAAAATCAATCGAAATCATCCAAAATTTCGTGGGACATTTTAGTTCCACTAAAGAAAAAAAAGAGCCGCTTCTAATTTCAATTCCGCCAAATGAGAAAGCACCCTAATTGCTGTCAGACAGGTCAAATTGACTGTTGTCAAAAGAAACGTCAGAAGAAGGGTGGGAAGAGGAAAGTGAAAAAATTTCTTACACGTAGTTTTCTAATCTTCCATCGAAGTACGGAACCGTACCGAAAGGATAGAGAAAACCAAAATACGGTCCGTTTTTTCGTGTCTTTGAGGTGGTGTTACGTTTTCCGTTCCTGCTGCCAGAACGGGGACGAGTGGGTTGCGTCCGAAGCGAGACGCGTAGTGCAATGTAACCAGTGCATCGTTCTGTGCATCTCCGTAGAGCGACGAACAAATCACAGTCACGGCAGAACGATTTGCTTGCTCTTCTGGTCAGTGTTTTCCACGGGACCTAGGTGAAGATAACTGTTCACAAAGCACCACCATCACTCTGGCAAAATGTTCAAAAAGCTGAAGGATAAAATTGCCGAAGAAGTGAAACAATCGCCGCAACGGTTCGAGCAGATATCGAAAGGATTGCAGGTACGGTTGGTAGGATGGTGGATTTTTAGGGTGTAGCAGCATTCGCCATCCAGCAAATCGTCGTAATCGTGTGCCATTGCAAGTGAAAGATCACCATCATCATCATCATCATCATCTTTTTGTTCTTCCCTTTCTCGGCTGTGTAAGGCGGCCCCAGCGCTTCCCTATTCGCACGTCCCAGTTAGTGTTTGTGTGCTTGTGCGTTTTCTGTACTTGCCACCCTCGTCATATTTTATGCTGAGGGAAACAATTCGTAATGAAAGTTGTCGCCCATCATTCACTTGACCCTTCAACCCCTTTACCGACTTTGTTTATCTTCTCTCACCTAATTAGCACGTTGTGAGGAAGAAAGGGTGAAAAAGTGTACAGTTACACTGCATGCTGTGTCTAACGGCGGTAGTGTTTACCTTGTTTACATTGGGACCAGTCTGCTTAATGTTCTTAGCAGGCTCCGGTGAGGGTGTGGAGCATTTTCTTCGCTCTTTACATCATTTCTAGCTGCACAGGGTCATTGCACTGAGGGGGATGATGATTAGCATATTTTACAATTTTGCATAGATTGACGTGGAAGAAAAGAAGATATGTATTTTGTAATTGTCTCCACAGGAATTACTTTATGTAATGCGTATTGGTTTGGTCTGTTTTTGAACAGTTTATTTAATTTCATTCTTTAATTTTCAGGCCGCGGTAAGCTCGGCATCCTCGACTACCTCTGAAGTTTCTGGCAGTGAAAACTTTTTCAGCATTACGGAAGATGGTATAGAACTGTTCTTTACAATTTGATTTTGGTCTTCACTAATCTGTTTCTCTTCCATTCTGCTTTGTAGATACACCACAAAATTCTCCCCAGCGGGGAACTTCCGCCACGAGCACGAGCACTCCGGTGCATCCAAACAACAATGTGGCCAACACATCTGGCGCTAGCGGCTCGGTACTGTCCAACACAAGCCTTAACAATGGCATCTCTCCGTCAACGACGGTCACAAGTCCGGGTTCGGCAGGGTCGGCCTCCCAGCAGCAACCACGGGCACGCCGCCTATCGAACTCATCAATGGCAAGTGATGTGTCGTTCCGTCTTCCAGTGTACGACTCCCCTGCAATCTATCACCTCGAAACGGATGTCGATATATCCGCGAGCGAGACAGAATCCGTCTCCGGAAGCGCCAACCCCAACCAGCTTGACCTGGTGAGCAAGGACAAGCTGTTTCAGGCGTACAAAAAGGCACTCGACCGGTACCAAAAGTATCGGGAAAGGTACACGGAACTGGCCCGCCGCTACCGGGAGCTCGAAAAGGACAACACTAAGGCACGGGCGGTACTGGTCGAAACGCAGGATAAAGCTCTGCGTCGGATGAGTGAACTGCGTGAGCAGTGTGTGCTGGAGCAACAGGCTAAAGCGCATCTCGATTCAGCTCTCCGGATGGAAATAGACGAGCTACAGTGTGTGGTAAAGACGCTCCGTTCGAAGCTGGAACTAGTTGGTGAGAATGGAAATTTAAGCGGTGGAGAAAAGGATCTCATCTCGCTCTCCGGAGAGGACGGTGCGAATGGTAACGATGGGCATGTGCCGGTGCGTGATACCGGTCCACTGGAGGAACGCATCAAGGCACTCGAATCAAAGCTAAATGATGAGCTGCGACAGAAGGCCGTTCTGAGTTTGGAAGTTAGCGAGCTTAAGAAACGGGAAGAGGAGCACACGATCACGATAGCGGAGAACAAGATGGCCATCCATTCAGAGTTGGAAGCGAAGGAGGCGGAAGTGCGAAAGCTTAAGGAGCAGCTGACCAGCTTAGAAAAGAACATGAAGCAAACGTTGCTCGAAAAGGACGGTCTAGGCAAGGAGCTGTCCGAGGTGCGCAAGGTGGCCAACAAGGTGAAGGAGCTCGAAAGTACACTAAGCACCTGCAACGAGCAGAAGAACAAGCTCGAGTCCAAGTTTATCGATTTCGAGCGTACGATTATGGAGCTGGAGAAGGACAAACAGCAGCTGAAGGCCACGAACCTTACGCTCGACTATGAAAAGGGCGAGCTGCAGAAAAAGGGAAGCGATGTCGACGCAAAGCTAGTGGCAATGGAAAAGGACAAAGCAGAATTGTTGGTGCAGGTGCAGGAGCTGCAAAAAACGGCTGAATCGCTGGACAAGAAGGCAGAACTCGATGCGCTGAAGCAGGAGCTGGAGGAAGCAAAGAAGCGTGAAGAAGAATCAGTTCAGAAAATTGCTACAGTTGAAAAGCAATTAGATGAAAAGGAAAATGAACTAACTGAAGCTCGCACGTCTAGGGAAAGCTTGGAAAAGCAGGTGAAGCAAACTGAGGAACGTTTGGCTGCAAGGGAAAAGGAAATCGAGCAATTACAGAAGCAGCAGACCGAACAAAGCAGTAAGGATCGAGAAGAGAATGTGAAAAAGCTACAACAGGCGGAAGAAGAGCTCGCGGCGTTCCGTAAATCACAGTCCCTCGATCAGGAAAAGCTGCTCGAGCTGACGAAAGCACTGGATGCGGCAAAGGAATTGCACGATCGAGATCGGAAGAGCAGCGAAACTAGTCTGAAAGAGCTGGTAGAGCGAAACAATCAGCTTGCTGAACAGCTGGAACAATTGCAGGAGAAGCTAGAGAAGACGAACGGTAAGCAGAAAAAGGTTGTGGAAGAAAAGAATGGCCTTCGAGCTACCAACGAGGACCTCTCGAAGGAGCTGAAACAGGTGCGCCAGGAGATGAAGCAACTCACCGCCCAAAAGCAGACGCTCACGGAGGAGGTGCGCAATTTGAAAATTATCAATGAAAACTCAGAATCGGAAGCGCTCCGTTCGCTGCAGGAGTCGATGCGAGCGTCGATGGCTACAGCAGAAACGAAGCTGCTCGAAACGACGCGCGATTTGAATCACGTATTGGAGCTGAAGTCGGACGAAAACCGAAGGCTCGGTGAGGAACGGGACGAGCTGGCGGAAAAGCTCGAAACTGCTCACAAGGAGAAGGAGGATTTGGAATCGGAGGGAACCAGTCTGCGTGCAAAGATTGAAACGATTCGCGGAGAAAAGCGTGATCTGGAGAAAACGCTCGAGCGAGAAATCCGTGAGAAGACGGAACTGAAGACGCAGGTTGAAAACATCCTACAGGAGATAGGGCGGCTAGAGGAGCAGCTGAAGGACATCAAGGAGGCACATTCCAGGTTGCAGGAGGAGAAACAAACGCTCGAGGAGAAGATTGAGCGGCTGCAGCGAGAGCACTGCGAGGCAAGGATTAAGCTGGAAAAGGACACGCTCGGTAAGCTGCAGGCGAAGGTGAAAGATCACGAGACCAAGCTGCAGCAGGTGGAGTGTGAGAACTCCCAGCTGGCGGAGAAGAACTGTCTGCTCGAGGAAAGCAGCCGTCGGACGGCTGAAGAGTTGAAAAAGCTTAACGCCGCGTTGCGTGAAGCGGAGGAACGCGCCAAGGAGGAAAATGAAAAGAGTAGCAGGCTGGAGGAACAGCTTAGCCAGTGTACCGGTGACCATGCGCGGCTGTTTAACGAGAAGGAACTGCTCGATCATCAGCACCGCTCGCTGCAGGACGCGATGGAGGCGCGCGAAAAGGAAAAACTGTGCGTGCTCGACACGAACAAGTGTCTCGAGGAGGAGCTGACAAAGTTGCGCAGCGAGAACGACTACCTCAAGGGAAAGCATAACGAGCTGAAGGCACTGCTCGAAAGCGACAAGCGAAGACTGATGGATCAGAACGATGCACTGCAGCGACAAATGGAAGAGCTGGCAAAGGAAAAGCAATCGCTTGGTAGGAACGCAACCGATCTAGAGAAGCGCCTCGCAAGCTATGAGGAGGTAAAGATCGAAAACGAGTATCTGAACACCTTCAACAAACAGCTACAGGGTGAGCTGCAGGAAGCAAAGGGACGTATAGCAGCGAAAGAAACGGAGCTGACGGCGTTACGCACGAAGCAGTCGCAAACGGAGTCAATGCTGGAGGAGCGTGACAAGGAAATAACGAAGCTTATTAATGAGTTTGTGGCGAAAGAGAAGAAACAAGAGGCGGACCATCAGAAACGGTTGGAAGAGCAGGAACAACGCCACCGGTCGGAGCTGGATAGTGTAACGGATCGTGTGCGTGGAGAATGTGAAGAAAAGTTTGCCAAGGAAAAGCAAACGCTAAAGGACGAGCAAACAGCATTGGAGCAACAGCTGGAGAAGATGAGCACGGACAAGCAAACGCTGGAACAGAAGCTCCAAGAGCTAGACCGTAAAGGAGACGTTGAGAAGGAGCTGCGGTTGGAAAATGCAAACTTTGCTCGCGATCTAGACGAGCTGAAGAACGAGCTGAACGCAGCGATTGTAGAAAAGTTAGGCCAAGTAAAGGAACACGAACAGGCTCAGCAGATGCTAAGGGCCGAAAAGGGTCGACTTGAAAGTGATAACGAGCAGTTGCGTACACGATTAGCTGAATTTACTGCCGAAACGGAGCAAAACGTACGGCGGTTCGAGGCAGAAATTGAACAACTCAAACGCGATGTGGTGTTGTCGTCCGCCTCGTCGGTAGCGAAGGTACCGGATGGAACGGATGGTGCAAGCCCGGTACCGTCCGCTGAGCTGGCACAGTCTCACGAAGAGCTGCGTAATAAAAAGGAAGAGCTTGAGAACAAGCTGAAAAAGATAATGCACGAAGTGCAGGACGTGTCGAATCGAAACCTGTTCCTGGAGCAAAAGTGTGAAAACTATCTCATTCTGGAACAGTCGAACGAGCGGTTAAAGCTGGCAAACGATAAACTTTCCCGGCAGTTGGACGAAACACTGGTAAGGAAGGAAGGAAGTTGCACTTGTTTGGGAGTTATGTTTTGCAGTTATTAACTCTCCTTTTCTTTCGTTTTTAGGTTTCCATGCATCACAATGAAGGCATTGCCGCCAACACGGAGTTCGAGTACTTACGCAACATTCTATTCCAGGTGTGTATATTCCCTCCGCAAGTGGAAGCTCAAAACGATGTAGGATTTTGTAACAAACCGTTTTTATTCCCGTTCTCAGTATCTAAGTGGAAGCGTTACCGGAAACAATAGCACCCTTGTGAAGGTGATAGCAGCCGTCCTAAAGTTTTCCCCCCAGCAGACGCAAGTTGTTATCGAAAAGGAAGCTCACCGGAGATCATTGGTAAGCAATCGAACACAACAAAGTGTGCAGGTTGGTTTTCTTATGCGGTTTCCCTTTATTTTTTTCTACCGCCCTTCAGATGGGACAGATAAACAATTTACTATAGCAGGAAAAGACGATGGCAATGCAGCAAACGCAGTATCGCAAAGGAGGATATGGTTTTCAGTTTTTCTAAACTGCGATACAGCTTCAATTTCGTCCCGTTCGTTGATTTATTTTTATCATACTGACATCAAACAGGCAATGTTAAGGACGTATATAGGGAGAAAAGGATGGTGTATTTATATAAATGTTATATTATTATTATCAATATCATTATTATTATGTATCCCATTAAGCACTTACAATAACTTTTCCTTTCCTACCATACCGATTAGTTGAAGGGTCAGTGAAGGCATTTTTCTTTTCTGTTTCCGCCCTGTTTCGTTTTTATTTGTTTATGTACTCGTTAGTGTGATTCATTTTACTAACCTACCTAAAACGCCTAACGTCTGGAAATCTTGTAAAACTCAAATAGTGTGCGTGAGATTAGCAAAGTGAAATTAAATAGCAAAACAAACGCATAATATCAACTGAAAACCGAATGTTCCATTACAAGGACAAGGGCAACGGGGGCAGAGCTGTATAGCAAAAAAAAAAAGGGATACAGAAAAAGGCAAAGCAAATGTGTGTTCAATCGTCGTATCCAAACGATGGATCACTTTTAAACAGGAAAAATTCTCGCATCAGCCAATTTACTATTATGATACTATCTTGGAGAAATTTTAGTCTTTATCGTACAGAAACATACGCGAGGTGGATTAAAACAACCCTTAAAAATGTAAACACAATCTACTACTGTATGCCTAACGTGTGTATAGATCTTTACCATCGTCTACCAAGCATAATATAAACTAGTTAATTTTCCCCCGGCGAATCACGCAACGGATTTCGAATAGTCTAGCACCACTAATTGAGCAAAATTGGTTAGATAAATGGATAAAAAAGGCAGAAACATAGCATAACAAAGGTACAGATAGGCGCTAGAGATACGCTTCCCTAGTTCGTTCATTCTCCATACGAACACAAGTTTGTTACTGTTACTGTGCATTTTTTAGTCAAACTATTGCTAGCGTTTCTTATTTTTAACTTTCTCTCCGTTTCGCTCGCTTCCGTTGCATGAAGCTGGCGCGTTTTGCTATTTTTACCACAGGAAACTGGTGCATATTATGTTACAACGTCTGTTTTGTTTAGTTTATTTCATACACAGTTTGATTGCTGCTATAATAGATGATACTGTAGTGAAATGAAGGGTAAAAATTCAGATATACGAGGAAAAACCACTGATTAATAATGAAAAGGATAAATGACAACTCAAAACTGATAACAAAAAAAAAATCCTTACATTTTGAGAAAGAAAGCATCGTTTAAAACTTGCCTGGTGGTATGCGTGGAATGTAATCTGCTGCGGACAGAGCTTATGGGTGGTCGCAGAAGCTCACCACTAATGGCACGAGTTAGTGTTCCGCTTTTGCTACGCAATCCTTAAACGGGCAAACCGACAAGCTTTGTTTTCCTGTAGCCGGAAGCAATATCCTTGTGAGATGTAAAGCACTCAATTTATTAGCTTTCCTTTCAAAGTAATCGCCAATACCGTATCCATCCATCCAACACACTCTACTGCTGTAACACACGTTCCCTTAGTAGGATGGTTTTTAGTCTCATCATTCTCTATTAATCACATCATTACATAAACTTAATAGAAAGAAAAAAAGCAGTATTCACACAGCTAGCTAGCAGCTGTAAAGCGATACGAATGAGCTTCTCTCAGTGCAAGGGGACACACCGTCGGTTGTTGACTACCATTGTAAATTAGTATGTTAAGAAAAACTATCGGCAAAATGATTCATAACCAATTAAAACAAAACTTAATACACATCAAGATGCATTGAAAGGGATGGACAGGACAAGAGAAAAACATTACCACAGTGTCACGAAACGCCAACGGTTTCTGCAAAATTCACAACAACTACGCGCGCAACTAAATGCTGCTTTTACAGAAATAGCAGAAACGTACCAAACGAACAGTTCGTTTTAAAAGTAGTAACTAACGCAAAGGGAGCATGCAAGTGGACTGGAAAATAGAAAGGTTAAAAGAAAGCGCCGTGATAAGTAGTAAAACAAAGCAAGAATAGTCATTCTGTTATCAAAAGACAATTTTATATTTCTTTTCCTTTTTTGTTGTTGTTGTTGTTGTTGTTCTGCTTCATCCACATTCCGAAATCGCGTAATATTAACGTAATGTCGTGGACAGTTTTTGTACAGTTTCTACAAATTACACTCGCTTAACCTACATCATCACTAAATGC